>BQNB010163771.1:0-14406 GCA_026074375.1 Tanacetum coccineum
CAGCAAAAGGAAGACGGATGTTTGTTTTTGAGTTTTGGAAATTTTTGACAAAGTGAGAATATTTGTTGTCTGTCGGTGGTGGTCCCATATCGATCAAGGGGTCGCCTGAAAAAGGTTAGGGGCCGCCTGAGATATGGGGGCGGCCCGTATTATAAAAATTTTAGACTTTTAAATTTTAACATGAATTTACTAGGAAGAGTGACTAATTAATTTGCATTTCACGAATTAAAAATATCTAACTAGCTTCGGATGAAGTAGTTAAATTATCACGACGCGGAATGGAACACGGACTAGAATTAAGACAGAAGAAAGAGAAGCGGACTAATACGATATATGGAATGTGTTCCATCATTTCTAAACCAAGACGTAAATAGTTAAATGATTCACGTTTAAGGGGTTTCATAAGAATGTCGGCGATGTTGTCAACGAAGACACTTTTTCGATTGAGATATGTCCTTTCTGTACATTATCACGAAGAAAGTGGTGACGAATTTTGATGTGTTTGGTTCGAGAATGTTGCATCGGGTTTTTGCTAAGGTCAATCGCGCCTTTATTATCGCACATGATCGGGACGTTGTCGAGTCAAACGTCATAGTCGATAAGAGCTTGTTTCATCCATAGTGCTTGTTGACATGCCTTTCCGGCGTTCGGCTTTGGTAGTGGATATAGCAAGAGCGGTTTGTTTCTTCGAGAACCAAGATGTCAAACAATATCCCACGAACGTACAAATGCCGCTAGTGATCTTTCGATCCACATAATCTCCCGCATGATCAGAGTCGGCATATAATACTATTTCTATGTCGGTCCCCTTAGGATACCATAATCCTAAGTGCGTAGTGCCTTTAATGTATCGGAAGATACGCTTAACTGCTTCAAGGTGAGAGGTTTTGGGAGCCTCTTGGAAGTGGGCACAAAGGCAGACACTAAACATAATATCAGGCCTACTTGCTGTTAGGTATAATAAACTACCTATCATGCCTCGATACGTGGTACTATCTACTGACTCACACTCTTTGTCTTTCGTGAGTTTAGTATCGGAGGACATGGGGTTTTTCATTAGTTTATATTCTTCTAAGCCAAATTTCTTAAGCGCTTCTTTAATATATTTAGATTGATTAAAGAAGATACCATATTTCATTTGTTTTATTTATAGTCCAAGGAAGAAGTTAAGTTCACCCATCATGCTCATCTCGAACTCGTCATGCATGATTTTGGCAAATTCATCACACATGTCTTGACAAGTCGAGCCAAATATAATGTCGTCGACATATATTTAAATGATGATGAGATTTGAACTTTTCTTCTTTATAAAAAGAGTGTTATCTACCATTCCTATTTTATATTCATGTTTAATAAGAAAAGCTTCTAATCTATCATACCAAGCTTTGGGTACTTGTTTAAGAACGTATAAAGCTTTCTTAAGTTTAAAAACATGATCCGGTTTTTGAAAGTCAATGAATCCTAGAGGTTGTGCCACATATACCTCCTCATTGATAAAACCATTCAGGAATGTACTTTTTACATCCATTTGGAATAGCTTAAAATCTAAAGCACAAGCATAAGCTAATAGTATCCTAATTGACTCAAGTCTAGCAACTGGGGCATAAGTTTCATCATAATCGATGCCCTCTTATTGATTATAGCCTTGAGCAACTAACATAGCCTTATTTCGAGAAACAATACCGTTCTCATCTAACTTATTTCTAAACACCCTTTTAGTTCCTATGATTGTCATATTCCTAGGTTGTGGAACTAACTCCCAAACATCGTTAGCAATGAATTGATTTAATTCTTCTTACACATCGACTATCTAACTATCATCCGTTAAGGCTTCATTCACATTCTTAGGTTCTATAGTTGATATAAAAGAAAAGAATTTACTTTGGTTTTGGGCTTGTGATCTAAGGGTTCTTTGGTTAAGGATTCCTATGACATTTTCTAATGGATGGTTCCTAGATTCCTTAATATTGACTATTTCGTCAATCTCTAAAGTTTCATCCTTAATGTCATTTTCTAAGATTTTCTTTTCGGTAACCTTAAGTGCTTCTTCTTCATCTAAGTCATCATCCACCAAGGGTGATGTCTTAGAGGGTGGAGTATTTTCATTGAATGTCATGTTGAGTAATTCTTTGATTCCCCTAGTATGTTTATTAAGAATGATGTAGGCTTTACTATTTTGGGAGTAACCTAAAAAAGACACATTTATATGACTTTGGGTCAAACTTAGTGAGGTAGTCTTTAGTGTTTAAAATGAAGCACTTGCTTCCAAACACTCTAAAATAATCAAGAGTAGGTTTCCTACCTCTTAGGAGTTCATAAGGTGTTTTTTCCTAGGATGGCTCTAATTAGGATTCGATTGAGAATGTATGTTGAAGTATCTACGATGTTATACCAAAACTTTTGAGGTAATGATTGTTCATTCAATATTGTTCTACTCATTTCTTATAGTATCCTATTTTTCCTTTCTACCACCCCATTTGATTGTGGAGTGCGTGAAGCCGAGAAGTTATGTGTAATACCATTGGCATTCCAAATCTCTCTAAATTTTACTTCATTATTAAATTCTATACCGTGGTCGGTTCTTATTAACATTATTGTACATCCTAATTGGTTTTGAATTTTCTTACCAAATATTTCAAATTGATCGAAGGCATTGGTTTTATCTTTAAGGAATCTAGTTTAAGTATACCTAGAGTGGTCATCTACTATGACTAAGGTGTAGCGGTTTCCTCTGTAACTCCATATGACGGATGGACCGAAGAGATCTATATGAAGGAGTTTTAATCATTAGTCGTTGAGACTATATTTAGCTTTTATGACAGCGTGAGCTTTTGTTTTACTAATTTGGCTAGCATACCGAAATGTTGATCCAAACTTATAGCCATTGGTAAGTTTCTAAATAATTCCTTAGATGCTACGATTGAATGAGATCGCATATGAGCGTGACCTAATTCTATGTGATGGCGTGGAGTTTTCATTATCGTTTGCAGATAAATTTTGTCTTTTGGCTTGTTTCCTAATTTCATCACATATAAGCCTTTCTTCCTAATACCTCTACCTATAACCTTACCATCTTTGGTGATTTCACTATCATGTTCATAAAAAGTTACTCTACACTTATTATCATATATTTGTCCTACTCTTAGCAAGTTAAATCTTAAGGTATCTACATGTTCTAACCAATTATCTATTTTTATAGATCATTCGAAATCGTTACTTTGCTAATGTTGTTACCGCGTAGTTTAACTACCAAAAATAACATTACCATCGTTTTGTCTGCCTTGTGCTTAAGAAGAGCTTTCGGTTACCGTATCATGTGTTTAGAGCATCCGCTATCCTTTAATCCACTCATTTGGGTTCCAAGTTGAACCCAAGGCATATTCTATCTATATAAGACATTACACAAACATTTGGGTCCCCTATATCTCATGGGTCCCAAGTTTTGTTAGTGCTAAACATCCCTTGCATTTGATGTAATTGATTGGGATGTAGAAATAGAAGACACGTTTCCCATGGCATGTAACTTTGACGTTGGAAATTATTCCAAGTTATGGTAAAACCATGATGTTGGTTTGTCGGGGCTTAAAGTTCCTTTATGGTGGTTTTGGCGGTGTCTTTAAGGACGAGGAAATTATTATGAATCTTCTAGGTGGTGGGATTTACTTGATCTAAGGTTTGGTTTTGAAAATTCCAACTCCGGATTTTAACGGAAGGCTTGCTAAAATCGTTTTTGACTTCATTATCACCTAGCAATGGAACCTTTATGTTGTTTACATTATATGTTTATGTCCTAAGACCCCAAATGGATTTTTGAAAATGAAATGATTATCTCAGATCCCTAGTAAACAGACTGGCGGTCTATAATTACTTTGGATGCCGCCTCTGCTAATATGGGGGTACCCTTATTTAAGGGACCTCCATCAGGGGAATTTCTTTTTTTTAGATTTCACAAATTTTATTTCTTTAGTTCAAAGAGTTGATGCTTCAAGTGAATTGAATCCCAAACCTAATCATTCTCCGAAGGGTTTTTGATTAATCAACATTTCATTTAAGCAATGTGTACTCTTTTCAAATTTTGTTAGTTTAATAGCTTCCTCTTTGAGTTTTTATTTTTAACGAAGGCAGATATGACATTTTGTACAATTCGAGATATCAACGGTCTCTGTTTTGTCTTGAATGTGGAAAAATTTTTCTTTTAGTTCACTAAGCTCATTTTCTAAGCTATTTCTAACGGCCTATTTGTTAGATCTTTGTTCTTTGTGATTATTTTTAAACTCATTTTGCATAGTTTGTCCATATTCATTATCTAGAGCTAATCTCTATTGATGAGTTTTCATCACTAAAGTGAAGAGGAATCGGAAACTCATACGCTGTCTCTCATTTGATGCCTTGGCTACGAGTCACGGTTTCATATTTGGCTTCTCATAATCTTCTTCACCGTTCATTACTCCAAGAACCTCCGACGAATGCTCTTTGGTTATTGTCTTTAAGTGGTTTTGGACATTCTCCAATAAGATGATTTGGATCACCACATTAAAATTTTTTTATCACTTTTTCGTTCTGGTATTCGGCTTCTTTGGAACCTTTTTTGTATTCCGAGGTTGTCTCACAATCTACCTTCTTCTCGTGAAGGAACTTTCTTGATAGTCTCTAACCGCCATGTCGTATTTTGTCCTCATTCCGGAAGTCGAAACATCCTTATCACAAGATTCTTTTTAGCCTTTAAAGAAAAGATTTTATTTCTCCCTTAGCGTTGGACTATTTCAGAATCTTACTTTGATGATATCATCGTGAACTTTGAGATTCATAATGAATTCATCAAGTGATAGTGAAGTTAAGCTCTTTCGAATCTTCAAATCGCCAGGATTTGCTCTCCATTTAGGATGTAGAAGCCCTAGAAAGCATTCCTAACATAATTTCTTGCTAGAATAAACCTTCATCAAGATCTTTTTTAGACTAAGTAATGATAGTATTAGATAATCTTGCCAAAAGCAGTATCTATAGTTCGTCTTCAGAAATGACGAATTGTTATATTGTTGTACAAATGGAGTCGATCTTGTTATATTTGACTTGGTTATTACCTTGATGGGTGATTAACTAAGTTTTCCCAACATTTCTTGTTTGCTGAATTACACATGAAAATTCCCTTTTCATAATTCTTTTCTTGGCAAAGATCGGTAAATAAACCATTTAGGCTTACTTTTTTTCGCAAGCTTCTTTTTTAAGATATGCTGTGTTTTCAGAAAGAGTAACCACATCTATTTGGGTTTCCGGATTTTGTTGAATAGGTTTTGTACAATCACTCATTTAGTTAATAGCATGTAAAGACAAAGAACTTTTGATTTAACATATGTTTTCGAATCTAGATTTTTTATATTAAGAAGAGATAAACTAAATCTATTACCAAAAAGTGGTGGAGTTTGCCATGGTATTTCCCTTTTAAAGAGATTTTTCGAATCCATAAAATCGATCCAGCTTTAAAATACAGTATATTTAAAAAAAAGAAAATAATGACCTAGGCTTACTAATACAATTGTGGGAAGAACTATAAGGGGGGTTGAATATTATAGGGTCTAATTAGGGTTTTAAAATTTTATGCTTTTCTAAAATTTAGTTAGATCCAGTATATGTTTAACGACCATCCAATATGAACCAATCAACGTATGTATATGTTATAAATAAACAGAATATGAACAATCTAATGTACGTAATCTATAGTTATAAACTAGTACAAAACAAGAAGTTAAGAATCAAACAATATAGAAGAGATAAGGGACGGAAACATCAAACCACAGACACCAAGAATATATAGTGTCTTTTTGGCTACGAAGATCTATTCGCCCTACTCCACTCCCGTTATCCTACATCGATAATTTCACTATGTCAAAAGCTCTTTAGGCGAAGAAAGAGTAGGGAAAAAACCGTTTACACGTCGCTTTACGTTGTTTTTTTTGACACTAAGCTAAACGTCGAGTCCGATCTATATGATAGAACCAATCTACCACTTCACATGTGATACACATCAAAAGATCTAACACTATCAGATTTATACCTATCTGATTTATATAGTCACACAAAGATAAATCAAGATAGAGATTTGGTTCTTACAAAGAAGAAGAAAATCCACTAGGCGCAACAATTCATTCTTGGTGAATACGAATGTTCTTCTCTTTGCACTTGGATAGAGAGGAGAGAGAGCTGAGAAAGAAGAGATTGGTTCAATGAACAAGAACAAAACAATGTTCGTGATTCAAGTGAATTTAAAGAGAGAAAGAAGTATTTAGAGAGAAGAAGGAGACTGTAAAAAATTCGACTGCATTGAGATCTATTTTCAGTTGGGGAAAGTGTGCAGTATTTATAGGCAGAAAAACCCAACGGTCACTGCTGGCGGTCCCGACAGTCCCAGATATATCTAGGGGCCCCCGAGCCTATCAGGGGGCCGCCATAGACTGGCGCTCCTCTTTTTGTCTTTTAGTGAGGAATGTTTTATCTGGTATAGAAGGTTCCATTTTGAGGGAAAAACCATATTTAAATTTTTATGTTTAATAAAAACCTAATTCTTTTATTTAAAAAGTATTTTGTATATATTTATTTTTGTATAAATACTTATGTGAAAATGTGATGGTTAAGAAAAATTAATTTCTTGATCACTAAATATGTTTAATGATTTGTTTATACATACTTTAAGTGATTTACATTTAAAATGGAAATTTACGATTAATAACTTGTAAACGTTTATTTTTATCGTAAATGTTTTTACATTTTGTTATCTTTAAAACATCGAGAGGTCGAAAAATATAAATAACGTTTTTAGACATTATTTGTATTAACAAACCTACATAGCTGCAAGAAAGAATAGTACCAAAAGCATAAATCCAAATAAAAACAATATACCGCAAAATGGACAGAATAATAATACAATAAATACAATCCTAACTCATTTTCATAAGAATTATGGTTGCATTTAGCGTATGCAACAAGCCTTTTAAACCACTCGGTGATCTAAGTGGACAAGTGAAGTCTCGTGAGGGTTTCCAAAGAACATACCCACAAAGTTCATTTACTAATTATACACGGTTTTGTTAAATTTCAATTTATTTTGAAAATAATTTCATTTGCAGAGGAGAACTACGGCGTAGAACTACGCCGTAGTTAAGTGGAAATATAAAGACTTTAAATATGCTAGACCAACTACGGCTTAGTCCAAGGGTGGAGCTACGTCGTAGTTATTGTAACTACACTGTAGTTATAGTATGCAAAAAAATCACATAACCACAAGCCAAGGTGATTTCGAACTTCCATCTCCTTGCTGTAGGAACCTGTAGACAAAGTGACAACTACACAAAAACAACTAAATACCATAAAATTAAAGACAAAAGTTAAAAAGATATGCAAGAGGTGCCTCCTATGAAGCACTTGTTTTTGTTCGAATTCTTGAGGTTGACTCAACCCTTATTTAGTAAGAAGACATGGTCTTCATCCCCTCACTTGAAATCAGTGTGGGTGATGTTGCTACGTACACCATAAAGGTGGTAAGTTGCTACAGGAGGGGCCGTATGAGGTTTAAAAATTTATTACCTGCGGGGAATTGTGATTCTCTATATACTCTCTATTAGAGTGGATGATGAACAATTATTGTGTTGCGACGAATTTGCTGTCATTTCAGGCTCCCTACTTGAAAACGAAGATAGGGTCTTTAGCAAGATTCCACTATAACGCCTCTTTAATGTTTGAATGGTCAACATCATGGTTTTCATCCATTTCAACTTCCTCATCATGAACTTCCTTTTTCTCGCTTGTAGTGATGTAATTAATGTTGTCTACATCCTGTTTACAAACACTAGCAAATTCATTAGTAACGAGGGAAAGTAGGAAAGTTAAGAAAGGATCTACTACTTTTTCAGGGTCGTATCCTCAACAATTTCATTCATACACCTATTTGGAACTTTCATGTTCCATCCTTCTAGTTTTTTAGCTCCTTATTCTAAACAAGTCATCCAAGATCTCTTCAAAGCTGGAACCATTCTTATCCAAAGGCAGATTAAGCGTTTGTGGTGATTGAATAAAAAATTAGGATGTAAAACCATGAGTAGTATCTTGTACATCACTTTTCTTTGAACATTGCATAGCCATATACAAATCATACTCGTCTAAAGTCATGCTATCAATGTCAACTTCTTTGCGACTATTATGATGTATGGAATTAAATATGGTGCAAGGTTGAGGAGTTTTAAAACATGGGTGGAAAGGGGGTAGCCAACAATTTTCCTCATCCTCCTGTATTAGGTAGGATATACCAACTCTATTCTCTTTAGGCAACTCTCTCCTAGCAGGTTCACACTTCCTCTCTAAATCCCTATGCCTTCCTTCGTACATCAAATACTCATTTAAGGTCATATTTTTTTATATTTGGTTCCATCTCCATTGTGACCTGAGAGATATACAAAAAGAAAGAACCAGGGTAGCTTTGAAAAAGAAAATAAACTAAAAATATTAGAAATCAAAGAGAACAAAACTGTTAAAAACTATTTCCTAAAAAACAAAAATTGAACCTCAAATAAAAAACCTAGTTATATCTCCCCGGTAGTGGCGCCAAAAACTTTATGCGTATTTTCTTTTAACAGATCAGGTTTTAAGTTTATAAACTGCGAAATACCTAAAATCTATATACACACTAACGAGCAGTGTACCCGGTCACGTGCAGTGTACTTGAGATAAGTCTGAGGTCGACCCAAAGAGTTATATGTTGTGTTTCTAACTTGAGGCAATTTACTTTTAAACTAGAAAGCAATTTAAATTATCGCATTTGGATCTAGAGAATGAAAACTTAATCAAAATGTTATAAGTGTAATCAAGGGAAAGAAACTGTCCTATCCAAGTTACTCCTTAATTAACACAATGAGTTAATTTATTCTTCTAGTTGGGGAAGCTGGGATCAAATGGTCATCTTATCCTAACTTATAAACGTGGAGTCACGATCCATTGGTTATAGTAACCGAGACTTTTGTCCCACTGGTCATTGTAAGCGAGCATCACATTTGACATCAAAACACCTATTAGTGGTCTCTAACAAGTATTATCCCATACTTATGATCAAAGTATGACAACCAAATAGATATCCCAATAGAACAATAAAAAACTAAATCACAATGATGATAAGAGTAACACATGAAATGCTTAGCCAATTATCATGTTCATACAATCATAATTATGGTCAATAATGAATGTAAATAAGAATATAAATATTGATAATCAAACCAAACTGATGATGATGATGATGTTGTCTTCTATCCTTGGCCAAACCGAAAAATAAAGCGGCATATGCATTTTTACTCTTTTCTGTCATCGGCTCCTAAAAAGGGACGCACAAAAAGTATGATATGATATCATTCATATGATGATATATATATATACTAAACGTAAAGTTTCAGTACTTGGCGAGTTTGGTCCCTCATCATCTTTGATGTAAAATGAATAGTCCTTGTAACTTTAGTAAGAAGTATTCACTTTTAGTCCTTGTATTTGGTAAAACTACGACGTAGTTATTGTGTCAAACTACGTCGTAGTTCTTCCTACGCAACATTCCTTTTTAACTATAATTAACTACGACATAGTTATATCGATCAAACTACGCCATAGTTGTGACGTCAACATAATCCTTCCTATTACGTTGAAAAGCTACGATCGTAGCCCCGTGGATCAACTACAAGTAGTTCTTATCCAGACTTTTTCATTAACATAAAAAATATAGTACATCTACTAAATAATTTAGTAGTGGTACTATTCTTCGTTTTAGCCTTGTGTAATCTCCTAGAGAAATTTAGTAGCATTCCTTATGAATTTAGTACATTTACTAAATAAATTAGTATTGGTACTATTTTTGGCTATTTCTCGCATCACTTCGTTCTAATGCCTTAATTACCTGAATCTGTAATATAAACGAATTAAGTACCAGATTCATATAATAATCATATAAAACAAGGAAATAAACACGAGAAATTGATATAGAAAAGTATTAACTATTTGATGTAATCATTATACAAAAGTAGACCTCCACTATATGGAATATCAAAGGAAAAACTTGCTCAGCATGTTCAACTCTCTTAAACCAAAGTTATCCTCACGTAAATCTGAACTCATTGACCTTAAAAACATCAAAGTATAAAATCTTTCCCTTCAGCATGAAGTTACCAAATTAAATATGTCTAATGAATCCCTGAAGGATGATACAGTCTTTTATAACTTACAAGGAAGGTATTTGAGAAATGAACTTCAGTAAAGGTTTCTTAGACAATGCTCATTGAGCAAGTTCTGGTATACATTGTTCATGCTCTAGGTGGAAAAGGAAAACGAAAAGTCTTAACTTTTTCCAAATATGTTATGTTCATTAAGGCTGAAGGTTCTCCCATTTAGAACTCACCTGAATGTGCCTCTCATAACGAGTATGTGAATGATAATTAGGAACCTTTACCTGCTTTACCTAAACTTTCAGAGGCTGAGCCTATTGGCGCATCAAAAGGTATTACCTCTGCCATTGACTTAAATCAGACTCCACACTCTTTGAAATGACCCCTGAACTGGTCCCTGAGAATCGTCCCCAAAATCAAGCCAGTCAGAAAAGGCAGCCTAGCACCCTTTATCCCTTGAACCACGTTCAGAAAGTAGGCCGACTCAACCACTAAGGAACGTCTTCTTTAAACTTTATGAAGAAGTCAAAGGACATAAAATGAACAGATAAATCCTTCTCTAAAATACTCATCATCTGTCTCTCAAAACCAAGAGTTCTCAATCTAGAAAGAACAAGACAAAAAGGTAATTTGGTCCTTGCAACACTGTGTCGTTTCAAAAATAACCTCTCATAGGATTTTTACAATAAACTTATGTTCCTTATGTCACTCTACTGACCACCTGACCAAAGAACACCTCAAACAAGTTTCTGTAAAAAATACACTAACTCAACTAAGATCTTAGACGCCTCAAGTGACCTCTTCTAAGAAAGGCTCTCATAATTATTAAACCTTTCATACCTTGCAAGTATTGTGGGTTTAATGACTATCACTCTGATAAGTGTGAATATTACCCTGGATGTTACATATGTGGTAGTATAGCCCACGAAACCTTTGAATGTGACAAGAAAGCACTTCCTAGCAACAGGAGACCCACGATTGCTATTCAGCAATCAAAGGAACCTACTAAAACGTGGGTTCACAAAAGAAACTAATAAGTTTCAATATCTGTGCAGGATTACTTAAAGATATATGTATGGTATCTAGATATTGGCTGCTCTAGACACATGACATGGTTAAACAATATATGCACATATATTCAAAGGAGTCAGGTCCTAAAGAGGTTTTTAGATATAACTCTTTATGTGACACCAAAGGATATGGCTTAGTGAATTGCAATGAAATTACCTTTTCTAGGGTTGCTTATGTGAATGGTCTTAAACATAACTTGATCAACATCAGCAGTTATGTGATGCAAATTTCAAAGTCATGTTTACCAAGTCTCAAGCAACCATATTCAACCAAAATAATGAAGTTGTACTTATTGTTCCAAGAAGAAGAGATGTCTATGTTATTGATATGTCATCCTACTATGAAGAAAGCAATGTTTATTTCTTTTCCAAAGCATCAAACAGTGTAAACTAGCTGTGGCACAAGAGACTGTCACATCTAAACTTCAAAAATATCAACAAATTAGCCAAACAAAACCTTATTGCTGGTCTTCCTTCTCTCAATTTTCAAAAGGCAAACCTTGTAAAAACACTCCCCCAAAATGATTCTCTCTGGAGAAAAATGTTACTATCCCTAAACATCCCTATTTTCATGCTAATCGATCCTAACTTTCAATTCTAACTACAAATCTTTGTAACGATTGGGTTTTTGCATTATAATCCTTGATTATCTTGCTTTAACGTGTTTTTTTACGTGGATCTTGTGTCTTTTAGTTTGATTTAGGGTTTTGATATGCTTAAATTTTAGGGTTTTGATTTTAGGGTTAAATCATTTAATTTTTCCATTCCAATCGTTCCTGTGAACTTGTTCATGTTTGCTGGATGCTTTTTCTGTAACCCTGGTCGATTAGGTTCTATTCTTATCTGCGTTTGTGTTTTGGTTGGAGCATTTTTGAACTTATGCTTGCTGCTGATCACGGTCTACAAGATCTTAGGGTTTCTAAGTCGTCTTGGAAAAACAAGACGTGCATGTAGTTTTACGTGGCGACTATTGTGGGTTTGTAGCTGCTGTGACTAGTTGCGTAGGGTGTGTATGTGACGGGTATGGAACATGGTTTTTTTAAGTCAGAATGGGCTGGGGAGGTAGAGGTGTAAAGGAAAAACATAATGGTTTGGGTAACACTGATGTTCCAATTGGTCTTGCTCGGAATATGAATTTCCTTAGTTAAGTGGAGGTGCTGGTACGGTATTTAATCAGGATTCAGGTTTGTAGGATGGGAATACTAGAAATGGTGGGGCTATTGGACAAGTTCACGAGGTTACTAATGATTGTAATCAGGTTTGTTTAGGATATCGACTATGTTGTCTTCGGAGGAGACCTTTTTGATGGAGATATTTCCCTTTTTAACATTGTCACAAAGAAAATTGTGTCGTATTTCTATATGTTTGGTGCGAGAATGTAGGACGGGATTTTTACTTAGGTCAATGGCACTTTTGTTGTCACAAAGGACGGGTATATCCTCTAGGTTTATGTCATAATCTACAAGAGCTTGTTTCATCCACAAGGCTTGTTGACACGCTTTTTCGACGGAAAAATATTCGACTTCGGTGGTTGAGATTGCTAGGGCGGTTTGTTTCTTAGAGAACCATGATGTGAGGCAACATCTCATAAATGTGCACACACCGCTTGTGCTTTTGCGATCGACATAGTCTCCCGCATGATCGAAGTCGACATAGACAATGGTTTCTACTCCCGTCCCTTTGGGATACCATAATCCTTACGAATTGATATAATGGGCAACCCTTTTAAACTTGAATCTTTCTACTTAAAATTTCAAAATGATCAAAAGCTTCATTTTGTGTTTTAAAAATCTTGTCCATGTATATCTTGAGTAATCATCGACGATGACCAAAGTGTAGAAGTTTCCTTCGTAGCTTTGGACGGACGACGGACCAAACAAGTCCATGTGCAAAAGTTCTAGACATTTTGTGGTTGAAACCATGTTTTTAGGTTTATGACTTGTATGTACTTGCTTTCCAATGTTACAAGCATCACAAAAATGACTCTCAAATTTTAATTTAGGCAAATTCCTAACAAGCTCTTTAGATGATAGCGATTGTATTAGTCGCATATTGGCGTGACCCAATCTTCGATGCCATAAGGTCAAAGTATCATCTATAGAGGTTAGACAAAGACTATCTTTTGGAGAGTTTCCCATTTTCATTATGTAAAGGCCATTTTTCCTAATTCCTCTTCCTATAGTAATGTCGTCTTTAATTAGTTTGCTACCGGTTTCACTAAATAGCACTTTGCATTTTTTATCGCATATTTGCCCTATACTAAGTAAGTTAAATCCTAAATTTTCTACGTGACTAACATCATGAATAGTGAGAGAGTTATGAGAAATTGTACCTTTTCCGACGATCTTACTTTTAGTGTTACCACCAAATACCACATTACCTCCGTCTATAGTCTTGTAGGATGAGAAGAGATCTTTGTTGCCCGTCATGTGTCTTGAGCATCCGTTGTCCTTGATCCATTCATCCGGTTCTAATTTGACTTTTAGACGTACCTAAATTCGCAAAACAACTCAAGCATTCTGTCCCCAATGTCTCATGGGTCCGTTAAAGTGATGCATACCATTTGGTTGACTCATATATGGATATGGAGGACAAGGACCCCCATTGGTTAATCATAGTAGGTTGGAACTGAAATTCTTGTTGTGTTTCATAGTTCTAACCAACTTGTTGATAGTTGCTTTTAGGATATAGTGTGTTGGAGTTCATATGAAGCGTTCTAGGGTGTGTTTGGATTTTACTTTTTCCATGCCCTTGTCCTAATTTTAGGATTGATGGTTGTTTGAAACTCTTAGAAGTGTGTGGAAACTAGAAGGGGGGTTGAATTGTTTTTACCGTTTTAAATTAAAACTTAGATTATCGACTTATGTGAACTCAAGAGATATACACAAGCGTATATGATAGTGATGCAATAAGTAAATAACTAATCTACGAAATATGAACAAGTAAAGATAAGAAAGATCAAACCGATGACACAATGATTTATAGTAGTTCGGGTACGAAGCTCCTCTTCGCCCTACTCCACTCCCCAAGTACCCAACTTGAGAGTTATCTTTACTATGTCAATAAACTCCCTTTAGGCGGAGAAAACAGTACACGTCGCTTACACTTTTTTCGGTACTAAGCTAAATACCGAGTTCTACTTCAAGATA
>BQNB010163772.1:0-12374 GCA_026074375.1 Tanacetum coccineum
CATTACTAAAGTTTTCTATATGTCTGTAACAAATGAAAGGCTACACAGTGCATACTTTTGCAACGCTGGTTATCATTAATTGAACGATGAGTTTATAGCATCAAGAAATAAATAAACATTTATCAACCAAAGTGAACATTTTCAAACGACTGTTTACTAATGCCGGTTTATTGATAGTACACCTCTTAGATCAGAAGAAGATTAATGTTTAAGAATGTAAATTAGCAGACAAAAAGCTTCATTCGAACAAGAATTGAAAAAAAAAAAACTATATAAGTTTAGTCTACTGCTTCCCTTTAGTGTCCATCCATCAAAAACAGACTATGCACATTGTTCTCTATGTAAATCTCGTAGAAGAAAAAAGAAGAAAAATAAAACAGAATAAACATTTTTGTAGATGCACATAACCTTCTGTTTTCTATGACATCTCTCGATAATCATTATCAAACGCGGTTGTGAATGGGGTCTGACCCCTTTCTTACTGTTCTTTTGCTTGTTTTATAAGCGTCAAATTTCTTATTTTTGGCTGCTGAGGAAGGATTTGCTTTATGATCATCTTCCATGACAACCGTCTTGAGCACGCGATGACTCAATCTTGTTACACTATCTATGATTCTAATACTGGAAACCGTATAGGGATTGATTGCCAATATACCAATGCAGGTAAAAATTATGAATAGCTTCTGAGAACTAAGAATCATAGTTGATAAGTTTAGAGCAATGATAGAATAAGCAAGACTGATAATTTAGTCTTGTGTAGTTGTGTACATCTATTCAAATTTGATATGAGGCTTGAGGCTTTATATAGTAAATCATTATGGGACCCACATGACATGTAAGATGTTTCATGTTATCCCAATCATAAGCCTTCAGTCTAAGAAGATTAATGTTGTTAGTAAAAGAATCTGACTAGGATGAATAAAGAAAATTGGAATAGTACCCTTGTGAAGCTAAGCATCTTTCAACATATATAAAAAAAGGTTTAGGATACCAAATTATCACTAATTTTGTAACTTCAATTTATGTTTTTACATATATGAACAAATTCACAATATTTAGCAAAAAATGCTATAAAGGGTATTTTGGTAAATTGCTCTTCCTTAGCTATGAAGAAAATAGAGACTTGAGAAGCAAAACTACCAAATGGGCTCTGTTCTTGGCTGTGCTCAACAGAAACTAAAACCTTCCTAAAAAAAACATACACTTTATTTATACTCTTTAAAGATCTCACTTTAGAATTCCAAGCTCTGTTTCCCAAGCAACAAAAAGGAAAAGTCTTATTATTAGTTTCTTGTGCTAAATGCGTTTCTTTATGCTTTTTTTTCTTTATTTTGGCCATATGTTCATGATCATGATCATCATCCCAATACACTGTCTTTGTTTCTTGTTGTAAAATATAGACAAGGTGGAACATTCTAAAGCTTATATATTTATGCTTTATCATGGATAACGGATCGGGTATGATTGTGTCTCAAGATTAAAGGGTAAAGGCTCGAAATGGCCTTGTCTGCGTATTTAGCGCTTTGCAATAAGTAACTTTAAACTGATCTTTGAAAACAATTTATATCACTAAAATATAATCAGGTAAGTAGCTCGGATAAGCCATGCCAAACACCCCCTCTTACGTTGGTTTATGAATCATGATGACTCTAGGCATAAAATGGCGATGATAAAGATTTTGGCATTGCGTAACAGGTTCAAGGTTTTTATCTGGGGTATGCATTAGTGCATTACTATTATAAAGCGTAACAATGACATGTATAAACGTGACAAACAGCTAAAAGAAAGTTTCAGGGTATATACGAGCACACGATAAACGCCTTCTAGATCTGCCCTTGTCGGCAGCAAAGATAATATTGAAGTAGGACATGGGAGCTTTCACTTTGCCTACGGGAAGAATACATAAAGGTAAGATTTAGATGTGATGTACTTATTAGATACACTTGCCTTCTTAGTTAAAGTAGAATCTCATAGCATGATTCATTCTTTAGCATTTTAGCCAGCCAAAACTAAAGTGATTGCTATATTTTAACTAAGAGCTTGTGATATTAGCTTTGCAGCTTGTAGATTCTAAGTCTGGTCTTAAAGAAGTTGCTTTTGTCAACTTTAATGCATAAAATTTGGGTCCATTAAGGTCTGCATCAAAATACCCTCCACCAAGACATAACAAATAACTAAATCATTACAACAGAAATAAAGGAAATTTTATATCATTTTGTTGTATGTTGCTCATCCCTAGGTGATGATTATGCATTTGAAGTTTCCAAATTAAAGATAAAGGGCCATTAAGATGAAGTTTTATGTCACTCACCTATATTAGGTTCAAGATTTGTGCTAAAGGGGATAAAGGTGAGTTTTACAAGACAGGCAATAGGAATGTTAGTATAGTTTATGGTAAAGATGAGTGCTTTGTAACCTTGAATATTATTCCCACATTTTATTATGCCACTACTTATTCTCTCACATTATAAAAAGCAAATTAAAGAAAATTAAATGTGAGAAATAAGATTGAATTTCATTCTCCAAATACAGAGCAGAAATGGTTAGGTACACAGAACATGTATAATTCTAAAACATTTAAATGTTTTGCCTTGATCAATTTTTTATTGATGATGCAATACACACCATATATAGAAGCCTTCATGTAAAGGAATCCGATTAGAAACTTTAAGCACAAGTTGAAACTTAAAAAAAATCATGAATGTTACAGAATGTAATGTATCAAGTACAAATTATATCAACAACTCAATTTTGCAAAAACATGTTATACAGAAAACTTAACACCTTCGTCATCTGCTGAAGTTCCCTTGAAGATAGCAAGTTTTCCCTTGTTTTCCAAAAGTTTAAGTGCTCGTAATAGAACTGTTCGGTCCATTCCATGGATATCTGAGACACGCCAACACAGTTGATTAGGTTTTCAGCTTTAAGAAAGGCAATCACGAAATACAGCGAGATTTCAGATATTTTCAAACATTCATTTGAATCTTTGGATGGTCCATTTACCTGTTCCCCGGGATTCAATCCCTGTACGAATCTCATCCACTGTCATTACGCTGTCTTCCAAGCCATTCTCCTTGACCTTATCAATATGCAAGTCAACACCATTAGAAACAAAGTGTAAATGTAATGGTAGTACTAGAGGTGGCCTTTCCGAACCATTTACTTAAGAATGGCTCTGGTTATGTTCTATCTCTAACAGGTCCAATGGGTACAATAACACCGTTCAAGAAAAAAGAAAACGGTCGTCAAAGTGTATTTTTGTGTATAAAATCTTCCAAACCCTTTTATTAAAAAAAGCTAAAGAGAACTATAAGGGCTTGTATAACTTTTGTAATCAGAGTTGACAGACTAATTATCTGAGTAAAAGTTACCAGTTTTGAGCAAAAAATTGTTTTGGGTCAATCCCAACCACCCAACACTGAAATGCACTCATTTCGACCGTCATCGAGCTCACCCATTTTTGAATATCTAGTTCATAGTAGGGTTGCGTTTTTACTTACAAAATTTAAGATAAGGTCCGCCCAATCTTTTATTCGATGCCAGAGGATAAGACATTGCCTGCGATTCTTATCCATCCATTCTGCACGTCCTGTCGATAAAAATGGTATGTAATCTAGCACATATGAACTGTGTATGTATTATCAAAAAAAAAAAACAAACACAAAAAAAAAATAAAAAGTGCCCCCCCCCCCCCCCTACAAGATGTCAATATCTACCATTTGTTAGAAAATTTCGTTCAATAGTTGGGAATATTATTCTATTTATTTTTCATTCTACATTTCTTAACAGATCCTCAAATTGTATGGGTATGAGAGATGGAAAAACAAACCATCCGAAACTAAAGCTGACAGGAAAGCTTCTCTTGCTTCATGATTCAGAGATCCTGCGCTACCACAAAAGTGATTCAGCACTAAGCAGGACATAAATTAAAAGCTACATAACAATAAAAAGAATACATAACAAGTTATCAACATACAAACGAAAACACAATAGGCAAGGAAAACTGGACAAAATAGTAGTAAGTCATGAATGGATTGGTGTTTCACGTGATTTCGTATATTTTGCTTATTTTGCTCATTTGGTGTTTTAGCAACTATTGTAATCCGTGGATTAAATTTCCAATTGAACTCACCTCATTTTTGAGGAGTGATTACTTTGATCAATAAAGTTCTTGGCTTCGGCCTTATGTTAAAAATAGAAGTCATGTAAGGATGATTGAACTATAAAACGAACTCAATATTACTATGTATGAAAATCGCAATATAATACAATAGAGGGTTATCGTCCTATAGTGTGAAATGCTTGAGGTGTAGCATTAAAGCCGTTGCCTAAAACAATCATGCAGCTGAGATCAAGTAGCATGCTAAGTGATTTTTTTATTGCAATGTAGCCTTTGTTATCATGTAACATCATATTTGGACAACTTCAAAGGCGTTATTGACATTCAATGGTGACTGTTAATAAGAAGGGAGCGCTTACTTTCGATCGCAGGGTTGGAGAACAAAGGAAAGTCTTGTTCCAATCCAATCACAAATATCTTTTGTGTCCGACAATAATCAAGTATAAGTTCCTTCCATAGTTGTATTTGCTTCTCTCTTGTTTCTCTTACAGGCTGCAGCCTGAGAGAATACTCATTGTAAGTACAAAATCTATCCAAATCGAGTCTTACAATCATAATATCAACAACAAAAACTCTTGACATGAAACAACAGATAACTCAAGAATTTCAAAAACGATTCCTTTTATATAATGTAACTAACAGAGACCCGATTGCAAATCTTTTGACAAGAGCGTCTACTCCTACCCACTACTCAAAACTCCCTACGTCACCTAGTATTGATTTAACTCATCTTAACTCGCTAACTTTTGACAGGATGCGGAGCGTTGGTTCTAATATCTTAGCTCCAATATCCAAACATAACTAACTTCATTTGTGAAAGTTTACGCTATTCGTCATCATATACATCGACTCCTATACTAAACAAAACATGTAACTATGCATTCCTGATAAATAAGCTTTCTACATACGAAACCGCAAGGCGTTACAGGGAAACGATAATAGTCAATAGCTAATAAACTAACAAAAAATGAATCTTAAAGAGTAGATAATTACGTGAAATAAGGTGGGTAGTTATAGAAATGAGGAAACTTATGATCACCAACTGTCTGCATTATTAAAACCTTGATGATCAGATTTAATACTGCAAAAGAAAAAAACAATAAAATTAATACATTATCACAGACGATGCATTTAATCAAGATTCTGATTTTAATTTGAAGATGAACAAGTACTAATTGATTTGCCCTAGTTTCCCAATTCGTTGACTCAGGTTATTAAAAGTACGGGTAACCCGGTTATGTATTTGGGCATATGCATTTTAGGGGGTGTTTGGGATTGCGTTTAGAAGATGATTATCTGCTTGTATCGTTTCAAAAAAGCAAAAATCTAACAAATAGTGTTTGGATATCAAAAGTAGAAAAGTGATTATCTGCAATTTGGGAGGTCCAGAACGCCACTTTTCATAAGCAGCTTACCACTTACTGTTACAAAACGCAGGTATGAGATTCAAAGTCAAATTACCAAACTAACCCTCAAATAAACCTTTTTGTTCTTGAAATTCAGGGCCCGTTTGGTTTGTTATTCGGAATCACAATCACTATGAATTTGATTGATTAGTGGAACAGAAATGGGTTTATATTTTTATATTAATATAAAAAAATATTATTATTTAAATAAATAAATGTGGTTACCACATGTGCTGTTAATTGACCTATGTACTAAATGTGTGGTCAAAAACAAAGTATATAATTAAAAATCGTGGATATGTGGTTCTTATATGAGTTTGTGGGCCTGTGTCAGTCGGAATGAGAAGAAACCCACCTATGCTAAGAAGAATCATTTTTTTCCAATATTTCACTGTTGTGAATCATAAATTTTGTACCAAACGTTTAGTTTAAGCAATAATTCCATTACTTGCTACTAATCATGTTTCACACGGATATTCAATTTAATATAACCATAATTTTCAAAGCTCCGACGAATGACGGCAAGAGTCAACTAATTTAATACAACAGATCATCACTGCCTTGATTAGTTTATTGACAAGTTTGATTTGGTAAAGTGTATGGAGGTGGTAAGTGGATAATTGAAGGTAGTGTGTTTGTTGCCGACATTATACATTCTTCTACGGGGGTGTTTATTTCGCCCTATGAAAGATACTCCCTTAACTAATTTTTTTTTTAATATAATACTTGATGCAAAATATATAAATGGATTGAGTTTTAAATGTATTTTTCATTAATATAATTTTTATTAAGTATTATATAACACAAACAAAATAATTTAAGATCAATATTTGACACTTATTTAAGGACGGAAGGAGCAGTATAGTCCGCGCGTTGCGGCGAGGCTGACTTGTATTCAAGACATGTATTTTATTTCACTGGGTATTTTTTTTAACAATCACAGACTTTGAATGAGTATATGTCGTTGGACCGAGTAATATTTTTTACTTATTTGGTTAACAAAATATGTGGTATTCGTATTTATATAATACTGTATGACATTTAACTAGAATCATATACTAAACTTATTTACTTATTAAAGTTTGACTTTTAGCATGTATATAAATATAAATATGAATGCGAAATCTGTTTTTAAATACTGTCGTAAATGGGAAAAAAGTGTAGGTTATTTATATAATTTTATATTTCATAGAATTGAACGTTTCTGGTCCCTGTAGTTTCTTTTAAAGTTATTAGGTAGTATTGCAATATTGGGCTCGTTTTGTACGCAATTCGAAAATCTTTTCGCGAGTATTTTTTGATCTAAATGAATCGGTAGATATGTGTTATATATTTGCAAAATAAAGTTTATTATATAAAAAAGTAATAAATAGTTAAATGTTGAGGGTACATTTTGTAATTTTTTTTTCTATTTATATTAAACTTCAACATTTTTTATAAAATCGTACGTATGTCAGAAGCATTGCAATATTGGGCTCGTTTTATTCGCAATTCGAAGATCGTTCGGCCGGTATTTTTTTATCAGAATGAATCAATAGATATGTATTATATATTTGATAAATAAAGTTTATTATATAAAAAAGTGGAAATAGTTAAAAGTTGAGGGTGCGTTTTGTAATTTACTTTTTTAACTTTTGGGCCGACTGTGGGCCGACTTTTGGGCTGAAAAGTTTTACCAATGCAAAACGACGTCGTATTGCTTTGCATTGGTAATGATATATATAGTAATTCTATTTGGGCTTATTTTCTGGTTTATTTTGAGACTTAGAGCTTATATAAGTTTATTATATATTAGTAAATTTATATAAGATTTTAAGTCTCAAAATAAGCCCCAATTTTCTGGCTTATTTTGAGACTTATGGGCTTATATAAGTTTATCATATCATAATAAACTTATATAAATCCACAAGTCTCAAAATAAACCAAAAAATTAAGACTTAAAAATATAAGCTCAAATTTTCATAAGCCGAAACAAACACCCCCTATGTTTTTTCTTATTTTCTTCTTTATCCCTTCTGCTTTTATAAGAGTATTCAAACAAGCTAGGAAATGGCTTTGTTAAATACTAGCTTCGTGACTTGTTCGATGGACGAGTGAGCTTCATAAGTTGTCTTAGTTAGAATGTAATGTTAGAATGCAAGATGCAATATGAGTCATACGGCGGCGGTGTTATAGCAAAAAGTGTTGTCATAACAGCTTTTTCCCTTATAACTCATAACCTATAACTTGAGTGACGATGATGTTATTTTTTGGGATGCTATTTTTTGGTTAAGTTATAGGTTCTGAGTTATAAATGAAAAAACTAACGTGATAACACTTTGGTTATAAGAGTGGATTGTGATAGTTGTGTTGTTTGGTTTCTCGTGTTGAACTCTAAGAACTCGATGAGTCGACAAGATCATGAGCTCGCGTAACACTTAAACCAACCAATGTAAGTGAGATTACTGGTGTGAGAAACAATATTTGCCCCAAGAAAGTTGAAAATAAACCAAAGTTGTAGTGTGATGCCTTCTGATTTATAAGAGACCATTGTAAGGTTTAGAAATTAAACCTTTGATTGATGATCAACGGCTCTTGGGAGGCCACACGTTAATTATCTGATGACCAGACAAGGAGGACAAGTGGTCTTTCCTCTTTAGCTCATACAAGATAGTGCTCGTAATGTGCCCCCACTGTCCATAATCAATTGTACATAATCTTACTACTGACAGTGGGGGAGCAGGGCAGTGGGGAAGCAAGTGGACCCCTGCGTACTATTACCATTGATTAGGGGTAATCATGGGCGGTTTGGTGTGCGGTTTATGACTAAAAACCAAACCGCAAAACGCAATTGCGGTTTCTAAAAAAATTTTTAGAAACCGGAACCGTCACCAGAGCGGTTTTTGCGGTTTGGTTTTGTTGTGCGGTTTTTTGGCCCGGGTTTTAAAAAACCCACCGCACCATCACTGTATTTGGGAATTACAGATGTGAAGATTACAAAACATGATATGCCCGTAAAAAATATTAGAAGAAACAATAAGGAACCAAATATGTAATAAGATAGATAGCTTTAGTTAGTAAGCTAGGGTTTTGTAACCATCCCCCTCTAATATATAAAGAGGGGAGCGTCCCTAGGTTACAGCATCCATTGATAGGCAGACTTCTCAAATGAGAGTCTAAAAAAAATCGCATAAGCAGTGTGTAGTGTAGTAGTAGTATTAAGTTTCTTCATGTTCAATAAAGAAAACTTATAAGTAATGTTTATTGGTGTTTATATGTTCTTATTCGCTGTGCTTATCAATCATTGTTATAATACCCTAGTTGAGACCAGATCTTGGATCCTAACACGTGGTATCAGAGCCTCGTTGGCTCCTCGATCTAGGTATTTAATAAGGATTTCCTATCTAATTTATATTTCTGATTATTATATAAATTGGCAGCAGGGTTTCTACTCCCCGAACCCAACTTTATTGTATATAACATCATCATCATGAAATAGCAATATGGTGGCATACATGATTTGCTTTGATATGTTGCTGGGGCACATGAAAATGAAGAATGCAAAACGGCTCACGATTTGCCATTTGGTCGACAATAAAGTTACACGTTGGAAGAGTCACGTTATATTCATCGTTGGTCAAAGGTTGTTGAGCAAAAAGTTCATGAAAAGAAGAAAAGAATATGGTGAATAGCAACCAGTTGGGGGCCTCACTTTATCTAGGATTAATCAGTGAAGTACACGTATTTACTCAATTCATTATTTTTTTGTATAGCCAACGTGATTTTCAAAGCTACTCATTGTCCAAGAAGTTGCATGTATGGTCCTTTAAAAGCGTGTGAATTGGCCATATTAATATTGTGAAAATCACACATGTTTTGAACAATTTTTGATGTGGCCATGATTATAATGTTTCATCGTTGGCAAATATCATTGATATCAGTTGTGTGCAATTTGACATGGGTCACGTGAGTTGTGGGACCAACGATGTTCGATTGAATCAAAATATATTTTTGAAAATTGAAGATTCGTGGTCACATTGATTTTATTATTTTGGTTAATCCAAGTTTTAGGAAAAAACATTCCTATCTTGGTACAATGAATTATGGGATAATATGTATTCATTATATCTGTTTGACTTGGTTAGCTGTTTAGTTGTGGATAAAATTGTTTGATTCAAATTCAAATTTTTATGTTGCTGTATGTTTCTACTGGTTTTATCATTCCTGCTGGTCGTTGCTACTGGTAGGCTTTGGTGTTCCAACTGGCTGTATATTCTGATTCGTACTGGTGATTATGTGTTAGTGCTGGTTATATCATTCCTACTGGTTGCTTTATACGTTCCTGCTGGTCCTTAGACGCCCTTGGATCTTGGACGATGTGATGCTTATGGCTTGGTTACTTTCTACTGATTGGTTTGGTGTCATGAGTGTTTATAACAATAACATAATAATGTCGTGTAGTGGTCCGAGGACCGCACACATTAGTATTTTCAACTAGCTATGGAGGAGGTAGTAGATCAGATCAACGATGAATCCTAAGCAAGATACAATTTCCGTTTGTGTCTGGTAATACATACTCGTATTGATCTGGGATCAAAACATTCTTATTATTGTTTGATTCGATGAGAACTTCGAGGAGCGGTTTTCTGGGGAAGTACGGTCAGGGACCAAACGATAACCATAACTAGGTGTGATAAACATGGTCCTTGAACTCACGCATCATTTTACTATTTCAAGCCAATTTAAAGTCCGAGATTCATGAGATGGTTATATACTTTTAAGGGGAAGCTTATTTTGTTCAAAAATACTTAACCATCAACATGCAGTAACATTGAGGGAAAGCGATTACAATTGCACAAGACCCCTATTCGATATTACAACAAGGGGAAGAAGATTATGGTGTGCAGCTTTAGTATTGTGATGACATGTTTTAGCATTGTTTCTTTATGCAGTTGTTTTGTAATACAAATAGGGGGAAGATTGATGGGAATTACAGATTTGAAGATTACAAAAAACATTATGCCGAATGAAGATAGAAGAAACAATAAAGGACCAAATATGTTAATAGATAGATAGCTTTGTTAGTTAAAGCAGAGGGTTTTGTTAACCTCCCCTATTATATAAAGCAAGGGTAGGCGTCTAGGTTAGCACATCCATTGATTAGCATACTCCTCCAATGAAGGTCTGAAAAAAACCATAGAGCTTAGTGTAGTGTATAGTTAGTATTTAATGTTTTTCATTCATGTTCATTAAAGATAAACTAATTATAATGCTGATTGTGTTTTTTGTTCTATAATCCCCGCTGTGCTTAATCAATCAATGTTATTCATACCCTAGTTGAGTCCATATCTTGGATCCTAACAACGTATGACTTATATAATTAATGTGGGTTTTTGGTTTACAATGTCGGTTTTTCGGGTTATAACAACACATATATTTAATGTAAACACACACACCACTTATAACTTATAAGAATACTAATGATAATATGCATTAGAAGCCTTATAACACACCTTAATAACCAATATGCCGTTTTCACAAGTAGGGTTTAGAGATAAACCTTTGATTGATGATCAACGGCTCTTGGGAGGCCACGCGTTAATCATCTGCTGACCAGACAAGGAGGACAAGTGGTCTTTCCTCCTTGGCTCATACAAGATAGTGCTCGTCATGTGCCCCCACTGTCATATGTCATGTTGTACTTTAATCGTTACTGACAGTGAGGGAGCAGGGCAGTGGGGAGCAGTGGTCCCTTGCGTACTATGTACCTTGATGAGCTTTGCTAGGCGAGGTATGACATGTGGTTTTAGTCGGGCCCCTATCAAGTGTTGACTGATGGGCTTTAGTAATGGGCTTGATTTCTGCGTGTATTTAGTGGGTCTAAGCCACTAATATTGATACGCTACCATTATGTATCAAGTTTTTTAGAATATGAATAGCACGCAGATAATTGCATTAAACACTTAATAATCTTAATTTTGACCTATGTTTTCATGATATATAGATTTGCATAATTTTTCAACACATACTAAGAAAATGACACTATAATAGGATCTTAAGATTAGGGGTGAGCATGGCGCGGGTTGGTGCGGTTTTTGACTAAAACCGAACCGCAACCGCACTTGCGGTTTCTATAAAAATAAAAACCGTATATAAAAATGTCCGTCTATAGAAAGATAATTTAATTCTCTTCACGATGGTATAATTAAATTTACGTCAAACGAAAAAAATACACCATCGCGACGAGTATTTTTTTATCTTTCTATAGGGGGCGCTTCTATATACTTTCGACGAATTTTTTTTTCCAGTCACGTCTGAAAAAATCACATGTGATTTTTTCAGACGTGACTGAAAAAAATAATCGAAAAAAAGTTCGTCGAAAGCATATAGAAGTGCCCCTCTATAGAAAGATGATTTAATTCTCGTAGCGATGGTATGTTTCGTTTTGCGTAACGATTAACGGTTTGTGAGATATTTAATTTTAAAAAATAGAATGAAAGTGAGTTTTTAGTTAAATTAAAATAGGAATTAATCTAAACCTTTAGATGGAAATAAAATAAATGGTTGAGATAAAGTGGATTGATATAAAAAAATAGTACTCGGGAGCCAAATTTTTGATATAAAAAATGAATGAAGAGTAAATGGGTTGATAACTAGGCTAGATAAATATGAGGTGAGATCATGATAGAACAATATCATCTCAAAGAACAAAAGAACACATCCTAGCCATCCATTTTTCATCAAATAAAAAAACAATTAAAAAACTCTACTTTCCACCTTTTTTTAAATGAAATATCTTGCAAATGGTAAATCGTCAAACGACAAAAAATACACCATCGCGACGAGAATTAAATCATCTTTCTATAGAG
>BQNB010163774.1:0-14406 GCA_026074375.1 Tanacetum coccineum
CTCATACAAATAAATCTTCTTCATCTAGAACACTTAAAATATGTGTTTTTGGTGATCTTCGCTTGACAAACCAAGGAACCAAACACCCCTTCAAGCCACCATCATCACCACCACTCTCAACCACATTTTCCAAAGATTCACCACCATCCTCATACCTTATCCATCCGTTTCCAGAACCTAACAACCCATATACTTGAAGAATCAACCATAATTCTTCAAGTACTCAATATAAAACTCATTGCCAAACACCCTTTTTCCGTCTACCATTGTTGTTGTCGCTGAATTCCCAGGAGATTGGTGATATATTCTGGTTGGTTACAAAAGTATAGGGTGCAGGCTTGTTATTGGAATCATTGGTTGATGTTGGTACTGGTTGTTGAGTCGAATATTTTGTTCTCATACACTTTTGTTTATGAATCGTTGGTACATTCTTATTTATATTTATGATGAAATATTATAAGTTTATCATTTATAATATGTTTGTTTGGGCATAATGTGATCTTGGATATGGAGCGTTTGGATATGTGTTTATTGAAATGGTTAAACATTATTTTCTAAGTGTAAAGGCCGAAAGGATACTTATAAACTAACGTTTTATCATTCCACTTAATATATTGGTTATAATAACTTATAAAGGCCGAAAGGATTTGTTCTTATTAATCAATATAATCATTACTTATATTTAAAGGCCGAAATGATTTATAACTTGTGATAACTCTATTTTTTGAACTTATAAACACTATCATAAACACTTCATTGTCTAAGTGATCATTGCCTAAACAAACATACCTTAATCATTTGATTGGATCACCTTTTAATTGCTTTCTTTGCATCATTCGATAAATGTTCGTCTTGGTTAATTTAATCCGTCATAATCATCTTAGCCTTAGCATCTTAATTACAAACTGTGAAAACTTCAATTCCCGTGGAACGACCTGGACTTACCTAAAAGCTATACTATACACGAACGGGTATACTTCACGAGTGTTGTGTTTTTTAGTAAAAATCGGTATTTCTAGTTATTATAAATTTAAAACTTGTGAAAAACACACATCAATTTCCCTCCAACGGTACTATGCGCTGGACGGAAAGCGACATGATCTTTCCTCAACACCTTGGGCGGCGCATTCATGTCTGCCTCATCATTACCTCTCTTGCGACGCCTTTTGTGTACAAGGGGCCCTGTAGCAGCCACGTCCTGCTCTAGATCCGATTCTGAAACAACCTCTCTGGTCGAAGGATTCTCTACCGGAGGGACTTCCTGCGACACCTCATCCTGTACTTGATCCCCTGTCGCGACTCCCTTAGTAATTGGTGTGGTAGGTCTTCATCAGCAAAATCTAGCGGGGATTTTTCCACGGTGGAAGGTGTTCCCGAGGATTCTGACACCCCGGTTGGTTCCTCTATGACTATCACACGATTGGCGATGGCGGTCAACAATGGTACCTCATGGGCGGCATGCGGCTCCAGTCTTCACCTTGGTGGGGCTCGGGGCACGGATTAAGTTAAAGAGGTCCATATCTGCATTAGCACAAGAATTGTTAGTATATTTTTATAACTATCTATAAGAAGTAGAAAAAAGGTTTATAACCACCCACTCCGGTCATCGTAATAAAGGAATGTGGGGTACACGTCATCCCCGAGGAAGTATCTCTGACTTAACCCTATTAAGCATAATAGGGCTTCTGGTTGTTTTTTGATGGGGGTGCGGTGTGTGTTCAATACTTCCACGTCCGCCGCGGAATATGAATTTGCTACTGGCAACTCATCCTTCAGAGCGTTCGTACGCCAATCCACGACGGTAGTAAATACTCTCTCGTCCACCCAGAAAAATCTATCGTTCCAGTTTTTTAAAGAGTCCAGGGGTTTCGTATAACACTGTGGGGTGTTTTTTCGTGGACGTTTGCTAAAAGACATCCATCCCGAGTTGAAGGACGAAATGTAGAAGACGCGGAATAGATTTAAAGTCTGGAATATGTTCAAGACACGACAATTGATTTCAATGTGACTCACTTTGGCTGTGCCTATCATGGATGGTTGTGAAAGGTGGATTTGGTAATGGCCCAGGATATTGAAAAGGAATTATGACAGAGGGATGCGATAGTTTGGGAACTCAAAGAATTTGGTGTAAACACCGACTTTGCCCTCTGGAAAATCCACGATAGTCTCCTCGGGGCCAGGCAACTCTGGATGCAAGTCCTTTGGTATGCCATACTCGAAGGTGAACTCTAGAAGGTACTCCTGGGAGATAGTTGATACGGCGTCCTCAAGTTGTATCGTATCCCTACCCATTTTAATTAGTTTTAGAAGAGGGCATGGTGTACTGACCTGTGGTGTTGGGATTTCGTGGAAATAAGTTACTCGTGCGGCTGTGTGTTTAAAAATTGCGGTTCGATTTGGAAACTGTGGAAACATGCACAGTTATCGCTGGCCCTATTTATACTATGTCCTCGACATATGTGCCTCATTGGATGCTTGCCACGTGTCCTCCACTAATTTTTTGGGCGGTTCGGGATTGCGAGGAAGGTGAAACAGTTTGGGGGACCACATGTCCCATCACTCAGCCGTTTTCGCCGTTTCTTAGTTCATGGGCCCTATTCTTACGCTGTGGAGTCCCAGATACAGTTTTGACACTTCATGTTTACAGAAAGGATTGGATATTTGTAGTCTAGTAACCGTGATCGCGGTCCCGACCACGACCACGTCTCCTAGACTAGGGGCATGATGACGTATAGTATGGACCAACCCGGCCCAATCATACTATTATAAACCCAGCCCGGCCCACTCATACTATTATGGGATCGGTGGCCAATGCAGGTCCTTTGGCCCATACATCACTGTCACGGATACTTGGACTTACGGGCCGCGGCTACCGATACGCTGTTCGTGGCCGTGGTATCTTCACAAATTATCTTAAAGAAAGAATAACTTAATCAAATAAGAGATATGCTTTACTTATTTGAATCAGTTAGGATAATTCTGAATCCTTACAATGATGGCCATATCTTGGGCCAAAAGTTATGAAAACCCTAGAGGACATTCAACCTATAAAAGGAACGCAATTGTCATAAATACAGGTATCTCAGAAACCCTAATCGTATTCGATTATTCTCCCAGAACCATATACTTACTCTCACGCCGGAGTCTAATCGTGGGATCTGTTCCCATGATAAGGTTAACGGTGTTCTATTCCTTGTGCAGGGTTCTCTAAATAAGTTCACTTGATACAAGAACAAGGCTTTACAGACCCGAATAGCCGCCTATTTGGATCAAACAAGACCCGACCCAACTTTTGTATCAACACCCGCGAATTTCACGGCTTAATTAGATTGGTTTTAAAATATTACTAGCAGGGTACCCGCGCGTTGCGGCGGCGGGTACCCTGAAATAAAAAGTTACGAAGAACAATGTTTTTCTTAATTATTAGTACTTTTTTGTGACAATAAATTTATAGATGTTAATAATTTGATGTCAAATGTTTTAACTCTTTAGCCAATGTTAATGTTTTTCATTATACAATTGTGATATTAAATATTTTACTTGTGTTATAATTAAAATAATGAAGTTATTTGTCTTAGTATAAAAAGGACCATGAAGAAATGATAGATTTATTTTTGGACACTTCTAATTTTGGTTACACAACTTTAAATTCACATTCAATTATACGTTATTTGTTTTAGTATAAAAAGGACCATAAGGAATGATAGATTTATTTTCGAATGTGATTGTGTACAATTTATTAACACGGTGAAATAAGAGATGTTGGTGAAGTCAACCATGACGTTTTGCAATAACTAATAAGTATACATCATATGCTTATCCATCTAAAATTTTGTTTTGGGTTGTGCTCTTGACCGGTACCTGTATGGTCACATATTCATTTAGACCGACATACAATTACATGTTACATTTTATCAATACATATAATTGTTGCTAAAGTCAATTCATTTATAATAATGTTTAAGAGTGAATACTTTTTACATGTTTAGTAATACATTCTCCATCCAGGTCATATTCTTCCATTTAATCTCACGAATTTCCATTTAATCTCGCGAATTTCACGGGTTAATTAGATTGGTTTTAAAAGATTATTATGGATTCTTCTGTTCATATTGATCAAATGAGTGTTAGTTTTTTAATTTTATATATTATGTAACAAATAAACAAAACCATTTATGTTACGTAATGATGGTATTTGACTAAACATCTAAATTATCTGATTCAAATTTGACATGTAGGTTCACTCGAACATATGTGAACCTTAAATTACCACCCCAAACATTTTAGAAAGTTTCTTTGATTATTTGTATATCTCTTGTTCTCAATCAAGTTTTAGCAATTAGCATGCTATATCGGGCAAAATCCACAAAAAACCTGTACATCTATTTGTAATCCACGATCAAACTTATCCAACATAACCACATCTTTTCCACATGAGCATCCTTTAGAGGATCCTTATCCTTTTTATAAGGTTCAATCGTAGCCAAAAGTTTGCCCCATTACTAAAGGCTAGTGATTTGCACACATTGGGAAACTCAATGTACAAGCGGTTAAAGCACACTGTACAAATCTGTAATGCACAAAAAAATGTCCCAATAAAAAAAGGATAAGGATCCTTTAAAGTTCAAATGAACTTTAGAGGTAAAGTTCCCTCACAAAGATTAAGAAAATCGGGTCTCGCAGTAGGCCCCGGTATTTTCTTTGTGAGAAAATTTTACCTTTTGAACTTTAGAGGATCTTCATCCTAAAAAAAGTTATGCAAATCAATTCCCTACTAAATTAGGTTCCCCTTCTTCTTTATTATTGATGCAAAATTGCTATTTTTTTTAAATAAAAAAATATATAGAAAAATTCTACGTGTTGTTTAGGTGATAATATATATGATCAGCTTTTTTAGAATGCACGTGCAACAAAAACTGAGATAGTATATAACTAGGCGAATACCCGTGCGGTCGATAATTAACGATGTGCAATATTGCGATAAGTTTTTCGTGTAACGTTCAATATAGATTTGTTTGGGTCAAAATAAAAAAAGATATGCAATATTGTGACAATTAACGATATGCAATAGCGGGCAATTAAAAAAAGAGTTATGCTTTTGGTCAAAATAAAAAAGTCCAAACATAATATTAATAAGTGGATTCACGTTATTATTTGTATTTGTGCGTCTTGTATAGGACTTATTTGAAACTCTTTTATCCTTAACCAAACATAAAAATGGCCATGTTTATTAGTGTTTCTCATATTAAAATATAGCAGGGTACCCGCACGTTGCTGGCGGTGGGTGCCCTTTGACGATTAACCGTAAAAATAAAAATAAAAATTGATATGAGTGAGACCCGGTTCACCCGTTTTTATCAATCCCGAAGGGTCGTACCGCGCCAAATATTTTTGTACATTAACGAGGTGGTCGGCCCCCGATCCGCTGCGAGACGATTGGTGTTGTCATATTTTAGTTTTTGTATTTCTGTTTGATTGTTGTTTATGTGTTTTGATTGTATACTAAAACTGACTGGGTTGCATATTGATTTTACCATCTTGCTAAAGTTGTTTGGGTTGATTGGATACTGATAATGCATTATAATTGTGTACGTAAAACATCTTTCATTTTTTTTGAAAAGAATAACAGCCGTATTAGACCAGCGCAGCGGGACGTTTTGTAGTCGTCGATGTTGTCGTTGTAATGGGTCATTTGATACATTGTCGCGGTTATTAGATATGTAAAAGCAGGATGGTTTTCAACCATGTCAAAATGCACTTGAAGCTTTGAATATATTGTGTACAGAAGCAAAACAAAAGCTTCCATATGTGAGCTCTACATAAGATCGCATCTTTGAAACAAAATCAGAACTTTAAAAGTCCAATCTTAACCGAAATATGGCGAAAACAACGGTGGATACAACTTGTCAAAATGGATGTACCATTTATAAATTTTTCAAGTTTCCAGATTCACACATTATGAACATTCAAGTATCATTGTAATATAATACATAGTAGTGATTATTCCGACAAAATTTTTTCAAAAAGATATATCAAAGTAACTGTAAGTTTCACATACAACTGACATTTGGTATAGTTTCATATGACAATTAAGATAAAGAAATTTTAGTGATTAATTTGCCCCTCAACAAAACTGATGTCTCATTAGGACAAAAGGCTGTCAAACCCTCGCGAGATTTTTACCACTTAAATCGTACATTTCTTACGTTGTCCATTATACTGATATAATCGTGTATGATTATAAGGCATAAAAGATTCATAAGCAAAATCAGAAACAGGCAGGTATTCCTAGTATCGTGAATACTTGCGCGTAAGAAATCGTAGGATCATGCGTGTTCGATACGTACGTTTAAGCAAATTACAATATTACTGACCCTATAGACTTACAAATTTACGTAGCCCATTTAACATTTAATTAGGCCCAAAAAAAAAAACAATACTAATTCACTGATCTCAAGTAACAATATTTGACATTTTTCATTTACTATATTTTTCTAATCTATAGAATACCTAAATTATCATACTTTTACCCTAAATTGAAATACATGAAACAAATTAGGAATACTTTCTCATCTTTCGTAGTTAACCTTAAGCAAAAAATTTCTTTACATGTTTTTTTGTTTTTCTTATTACCTTTTTCCATAATTTTAACTATTAACCTTATAAACTTTTCAATTTAGAATCTTAGTTTGAAGTGATTACTAGTGAAGTACTATTGTTATGAGACGTTTATTGTATTACGCATGTTATGTAATTTTTAAATTTTTGCTAAATCATGAATAGTGACTAATTGGACACCTGACTTTGTTGTGTTTTAACTTTTGACTTTGTGTAATATAAAATTTGGATTGTTTGACATTTTTACACGAAGAGGATATTATATAAATTTATATTTGATAATGAGTAGAAATAAAAATAGTTTGACTCGTTTATCCGTTGGTTACAGATGATGATAAATTGGTATGATCTTACGATCTAGATCCGATCTTATGATCTCGATTTTGCAAAGACAAAAACGATCCCATGTGGGATCGCGATCTTGACAGCCTTGAGGACCATATGCGTCTTCGCTTTCTAAGTTGACTTTTACCCGCCTGCAGTGGGTGTTTCAATGGCAAATGACACTAAGGTAAAATTTATAACATTATATGGAGATGTAGAAAGAAACAATACATAAGTGAATCGTATCTTTTTCTATCTAAACTTGGGTCATTATTTTAGTGAGGCATAAAAAGGTATTTTACATCTATATCGTTTAAAGTTTAAGAATCTTGAAAACTGACAAACAACACAATACTTGTGACATCTAACTTCAGCTTCTACTACATGCACCTTTAAAATAGAAACACTCGAAACCATATAATGTTTGTGAAGAATTTCACCAGATAAACAATGCGCGAAAAATTAATGTAAGGGTTGTTCGAATAAGTCTTTTTGAGCGGTTGTTTGGACATAAAATAAATGCAAGAAAGCGGCTGAATTTATGGTATGGAGCCGTTTGGATAGACCCTTTAGATGGGTTGTTTGGACAGAATATAGGTGCAGAAAAAAGATTTAAAAATATCTTTTGAGGATGTTTGGACAAACCCTTTTAATAGGCTGTTTAGACATCAAGTAAGTGCATGAAAAAAGGTTCAAAAATTATGGTTTAAGGCTGTTTGGCCATAAACTTTTCAGTAAAATATGTGTACATGAAATACATATGAATTGTACAAATTTAAAGCCACTAACAAAACTGGGTGTTGGTGTTGTTGATAATGTGAATACAATAGCATTATCTCAGCTTTTGCTTGTCTTAACCTATTTTGGTATAAATAGGCAATTTTGAATCGGAAGGTTATCAACAAAAAGAAACTAAGCAAATTTATATTACATAAGCGAAAACAGATATTTCTGTGCGAAACAACAGAAGGGACTAATTAGCGCACCTTCGGTGCAAGAATTACAATTTCATAATTTCAATGGATCAACTTAAAAATGTACCGGATTATTAGATATTGCTTATTATTTATCTCAACAAAAGCAAAAGCAAAAGCAAAAGCAAAAACAAGAGTTTGTTTGAGGGTCATTGTCATTAACCAAAAGCACTTAAACACTAAACTGATAAGCTACTCATACCCAAACGCCAACAAACTTATATGTCTTATTATCTAAAGTTCAAAAATCAAAACCCCGTAGATTGCAGAACAACTAATGACTTAAGTATGGCAGGCTAATATAATCTAACAACATTTAGAAACATTATACTCCTTATCATCCTAAGTTGCAATTTTTGTTATGCATTCCGACCCAGACACCAAGCAATACTTGCAAGTGATACACTTCATGTGTATACTAACATTTCCTTAAATACCATAACTTTAAAAATTCATACACTATATTTTCCTCCGATTTTCACATGCAATTTCACACTTCTTGTACTTAGTTACTTACAATCAACATCTGGAACGTGTTCCTTGTTTCACATTTACATCCCTAGAACTCAAGTTTCCTTTAGCATGTCACTCTCTCGCCGGTTACTAAACCGAGTCAAAGTGGTCCACCACTAATGAAGTTCTGAATTTGTAACAGAACACTCACTTTGAAAACATGGTCAAAGTGGTCCAACACTTTTATGAACTTATTATGTTTTGAAAAATGAAAAAATAAGTTATTAACAGAAAAATAAGCTGAATATAGATAAACGGGCTTATGAAATATAAGTCGAAAACATATAAGCTAATAAGCGACAGCAGGCTTATGAGGTTTGGGGGTGTTTGTTTCGGCTTATATACCAGGCTTATGAGGTTTTCAGCTTATGTTTCATGGGGCAGCCCTCTTTTATTTTCCGCACCAATGCCATAAGTTCAGAATATAAGCCGACACAAACACCTCGCTTCAGGGTCTATCAGCAACTATAACTCATCAAATAAATTAAAGAAACTAAAACACATGTGTATAATTAAAAAAAATTAAAAAGCAAGATAGTGATTTACCAGTTTATGTGCAGATGAATTGGCAAAGGGTTTGCGTTTTGTTGCTCCCCGCCGCCAGCTTCCACGCAGACCAAAAAAGGTAACAGCATGGCTCCACAATGCCAACATCAAAACACCTTTCAGAAAATTGTTTTTGAAAGGTGTTAAGACATGTTCCTCCTCCCATAGCCGCATGAATAGCAACTATTTTGTCATCACTCTTCGCTTCAACAACCAAAGAATCCGTAAAAATATTGAGTATATGAGAGTTACCAAGTACTAGTTCAAACTTTTCTAATTTTCTAAAAATGTTGATATTTTCTAATTTTTTTATTTTCAAACTTTTCAGAAGACACCAAGTACTACTTCGATAGGTAAAAAAATTACAATTTATCAAATTTTGTCAACATAAATCATACTTTTTAACAAATTTTTACTAAATAAAAGTTAACAACCAATTTGGCTCAGATTTTATCGGCTGCAATAAAATAGTTGCATTTAGTAATACCTTCCATTTATTGCCCCGCCGCTTCACCAGATCATCATAGCCTTTTGCCACTGTTGAGTAAACATAAACCCGTAACAAATTCCGACCAAACAAAAAACCTAAATTTCATCAAGTATCAGATTCCTAAAACACAACTATCCAAACACTTTATCAAAGTGTCAATTACAAAACACAATTATCACTAAATATCATAAGCCAAACACAAAACCCAACATATTCTACCATCAGTTGTGGTGGAGGCTACTTATTTAGTGGCTAGAACAACACAAAGCGAACCAAAATCACACATCGCTTTTTCCCAAGAAAACCACAATCCACAAACCAAAACCACGCATCGCTTTTCCTCAACAAAGACCACAAACACAAACTATAAATATAGTTTAGAAGCCAAGAAACACAAACTAAAAAGCACCAGGTTTTGCAATCGAAACCACAATAAACAAACGGCAACAATCAAGAACAGAACAACCATCATATAAATCACCAACAAAGCCACCGTACGAAATTATAAAGAATCGAAATGGCTATAAACCAAACCAACAAAACCTCGTTTTTTATAAGATCCTACTAAAAAAACACATCAACCTTATGGTTCCCGCTAAAAAATATGAAAATACCTTTAGATCTGGCTCAAACTACCATCAACTAAACCACCAAAAATAGCACCAGAAAAATGACCAAAACCATGGTTGGTTTTTATTTTAAATCCGGTGGGATCTTACCGACTAAACCACAAAACCATCATCAAGTAAACCAACAACGAATTGTGGTTTGATCTCAAGCACTTGACACCGCAAAGATAAAATTTACGGCGAAACTATTACTTCAAATATAAAAAGTGTTTTTTTTATATTAGGATAAAATTTGAATGATATTTTATATATATAAATATTTTTTATATTTATATAAATTTGATTTCGGTTTGGTTTTGACAAATTAGTAAACCGAATTTGATTATGAAGGAAAAACAACCAAAAAAATAACAATGTCTAAGCCGGCCATAAAGACATACTAGCTTCTTGTGTTGACGTGAGAATTGTTTTCTATGATAGTCTATGCAATTGAGTTTTTGCCTAACTGCACATTTTATAAACTATAATCAGATAAGTGTTATGGATTGATGTGTTGAGTTATGAGATTCATCAATCAAAATAATAGGCAATTCTATAAAGAAGAAAGAATCGCGAATTAAGAAGATTAGATGGAAAATGATTTGTTATGGATTGATGTGTTGAGTTAAAAGATACAGGAGAGAATTCAGTTACAAAGCATAAGCTCTAAATGACAAGTAAATGGTGAATTTATACAAATGAGATGGTGGTTGGTTTTGGCGGGAAAACTAGTTATGAAGTTCTAACTAAAGTTTGACTTTATCAACTGACTTCTTGATTGACTTTTCTTGACCTTTCTAAATTAAGCGGTATCAATGCCTTCCTCTTCAAATAATTCTTGTCCTCAAGAATCCCATGAAAATTAAGGATAGCTTGAGACTATGTCAGTAAGCAATTCCCAAGTAGCATCTTCTCTAGCACCATTTACCCATTGAACTAGTACATACTCAGCATCTTGTGCTCCATTCTTGACATTCTTCCTTCCTAGCATAACTTTTGGCTTATCACTGATCATAGCATCTTCATCAACCTTTGGTAGAGCTTGTTGAGTAGTAGGAATGTCCCCTTTATGAGCTTTTAGTTGAAACACATGAAATACTGGGTGGATTATTGAATTTGCAGGCAAGCTGAGTCTATAAGCCACCTTACCAATCCTTGAAATGACTTGATAGGGACCATAGAACTTAGGTTATAGCTTGTGGTGTTTTCCTTTTTTAAGTGAGATCTACCTATAGGGTTGCAACTTGACATACACCCAATCATTTAGTGCAAACTCCCTTTCACTCCTTTTCTTATATGTCATGTTCTTCATTCTCACCTAAGATCTTCCCAAGTGAAACTTATGCAAATAAATAGCCTCTTTTCTTGCTGACATAGATCTGTCCACCACATCCACATTACTATCTCCTAGAACATAAGCTATATGAGGTAGAGGAGGCTGACCATAAAGGACTTCAAATGGTATAGTATTAATGGAAGTGTGATAATTGGTGTTGTACCAATATTCAGCCAATGGAAGCCAATGTACCAATTCTTTTGGTCTTTCCCCAGTCATACATCTTAGAAATCCTTCCAAACCTAATTTAACCACGCTCTTTTTGTCCATCACCTTTGTGGGAAAGATAAGCTGTAAGACATTTCATGGCTTACATCTCACAACTTAAACAATTCTTGCCAAAAATTGCTTAAAAATACTTTGTCCTTATCACTGACTATAGATTTTGGTAGCCTATGTAACGTGTAGATGTTATCCAAGAAGACTTGAGCCACTTGTATTGCAGTATAGGGAAGTGACAGTGAAATGAAATGGCTATATTTACTCAATCTATCCACTATCACCAAGATCACAGTTTTTCCTTTTGATGCTGGCAACCCATCAATTAATACCATGGAAATCTCATAACAAACTCTATGAGGAATTGGTAGAGGCTGCAAAAGTCTTGGTAATGCAGCTAAATCAGCCTTGTTCAATTGACACACTGAACATTCATTTATAAATTGTTTATTATGCTTTCTCATTTTCTTCTAATATAACAGTGCAAATATACTATGAGTAATCACCTTTATTCCTGAGTCTCCTCTTATAGTTCCAGCATGAAAATACTTAATTATGTCATGTTGCAGGCTACTGTCATTGCCTACAACCAACTTTCCTTTTCTGGTCAGTAGGTTGTTAGACCAAAAGTAGTGTTTAGGACAAGCTTTTCCATCTTTCTATTTGGCAATCAAGGTTTGTATTTCCTCATCTTGACTCCAACTATCCATAATTCTTTGCTGCACATCACTATTAGCTATGGATACCAACTTGTTTAATAATTATGCATTTCCTTGGATTCTAGACAATGTATCAGCAGCAACATTGTCTTGCCCTCTTAGGAAGCCATTTCATCTGAGTTGGTGTTGAAATTCTTTGGTCAAGGAGATACTTAAGACTGAGGTGATCTATTTTTATCTTAAAATGCCTATCAAGTAGGTATCCTCTCCATTTATCTAAAGCTTGCAACACAACCAAGAATTCCTTCTCATAAGTGTTTAGAAGATAAAGCTTTGCTAAGATAAGCTATTGGATGACCATGTTGTTGTAGCACAACCCCTATGCCTTCCCCTGAAGCATCTATTTCTACCATAAAGTCCTCTTCAAGATTGGGTAGTTTCAAAACAGGAGCAGTCATCATTGCTTCCTTCAATTGTTCAAATGCTTGTCCTGCTTCCTTGTCCCAAACAAAGGCATTCTTGCTCAATAGATTGGTTAATGGAGAACTAATCATAGCATAGTTTTTAACAAACCTTCTATAATATCATGTGAGACCTAAAAACACTCTAAGCTGTTTCACTGTCTTAGGAACATGCAGTCTTTCATGGATTGAATCTTAGAAGGATCTGTAGCCACTTCTTTATCAGATATCACATGCCCTAAGTACTCCACTTGTAAGGACCCAAACACACACTTACTAAGCTTTGCTTTCAGTTGATGATGCCTCATTGTTTACAATACCAGTCTTAAATGTTCTGTATGAGACCTCATGTCAGTACTGTAACAAGTATATCATCAAAGAATACTAAGGTAAACTTCCTCAAAAAAGGCTTGAACACTTGATTTATCAAAGACTGGAAAGTTGAAGGAGCATTTGTTAAACCAAAGGGCATGACAAGGAATTCATAGTGACCTTGGTGGGTTTGAAAAGCAGTCTTTGCAATGTCATCAGGGTACATTCTTATCTGATGATAACCAGACCTCAAATCTAGCTTGGAAAACACCTTTGACCCACACAATTCATATATAAGCTCTTCAATTAGAGAAATTGGAAACTTATCCTTGATTATATGCTTTTTAAGCTATATGTAATCTATACACATTATCCATCTACCATCCTTCTTCTTTACCATGACTATGGGAGATAAGAAAGGGCTTTGACTATGACTGATTACTCCAGCATCTAACAATTCTTGGGCCATACTTTCAATAGTATTTTTTTAAGTAGCAGGGCGTCTATAGGGTCTAATGTTGATAGTAGGAGTCCCATATTTCAATGGGATTCTATGATCATGGCTTCTAACGGGTGGCATTTCCTTGGGTACTTCAAATAAATTATTGTATTCATCCAATAAAAACTGCAAGTTTTGAGGGACATTTTATGTGTTTAGTTTGGCAAACACCATACTCAACATTGACTTAGGGTACACACACAAAATCATAGATGACAATTGAGCTTGATTTCCTATGTTCTTGGCCAACTGTTTACCTTGCATCCATTAGACAACCCCTTTTGACTACCTCTCAAGTTAATTGTCCTACCATTATATTAGAAGTTCATTTTCAAATCTCTAAAATTACAAATGATGTTCCCCAATGTAGACAACCATTGGATGCCCAACACCATTTCACAACATCTTAAAGGTAAAATCATCATATCCGCCACAAAATCTTCACCCTATAGACTCCATATCATTCTACACATCTTACTAGTCATTATATTATTCCCATTAGCCACAGTTACTTGCAAAGGGTAAGTACTTGTTAATGGACACCCCAACTGACTCTCGTTGCAAAGGGTGAGTGCTTCCAAAATCTATGAGTACATGAATTTCATGTTTGCCTACATATCCACTGACTCTTATTGTATGACAAGTGTTTCCACCATGAAGGGCATTAAGGGAAATATATGGTACACTATTTTCTTCTTGCACTGCATCAATGATATCAGACGACTCACAATCACCATTCTCATTAACTAGATTCCACACTATCTCCTCTTCATCATTGTCAACCACAACTTATAAAGAAAACATTTGACTGGGACATTTATGGCAAGGTACATACCTTTGGTCACAG
>BQNB010163776.1:1603-14405 GCA_026074375.1 Tanacetum coccineum
TTCACCTTTCTTGATCATTGGGATTCTTAGTGCAGTAACGGACGAGGTGGGAGGGATAGGTTCAGTTTCAGACATCTTTTATAAGTTTTGAACAATTTCGAATGATTAACAGTTCTTCTAGATCAGAGTCTCTACACAAGCTCTGATACCACTTGTAGGATCGATATTCCTTAATGAAACACTGATATACTGTCAACTATGCGGAATCTAGTTGGCAGTACTTTGACCTTTTGCTTAGCAGTACGTTGATCTTTTGTCTTGTATTTCCCAACAGTGTTTGATGAAACCGCAAATTTAATGGCTTCAACGAGTTTAAAATGTGGAAGTGATGGTGGTTATGTACTAATAGCCTGTTGGTACAATGGAGGGAAACAAAATGGGATGGTAACTACGACCCGTATGATGACAATTTATATGAAAGTCATGATATGTCTGAAGTCCTTCAGGCTATTTGTGATGATTTTGATATCACGATCCGTGGTCGAAAGAAAGAATAGATTATTTTGATGTGTTGAGTAATTGTAATCTAGTTATAGTAGTATCCTCCTTTGGAATAGTTGTGCTTGTTATGTTCGTTTTGTGCCTATGTAACAGGCTGAGGTATGGGATTCATCCACATCCTTTATACTGAATTGATTTTTTGAGTAATACATTTAGCAGGGAAACCCTTTACCAAAAAAATATACATATAACACATGTTATAGTCCAAGTTACTTACCTTAGCTCCAAAGCTAAGTTATTAAGAAAACCCAAATCATCATCATCTAAGCTTGCCATGCTAATGTCATAATCATCACCACATCCATTATTACATAAAAACAATACATAATAAGGGTTTATATAACCCATTTACACACCCTTCATCATATCTTAACATCATATGATCATACCTTGATCATATGATGAAAACCCCTAATTTTACTAATTTAACTTAATACAACTTAACCCATAAATATAAAAGTCTCAATACATGTTTTACAAAGTCAATTACTCAAAACCCCCAAATTAGGTATATGAACCCTAACTCACCAATTCATAATTAACTTAATATAATATGTTACTTACTTTGCAGGATTAATGCTAGGGACTTCTTTCTTGAATCTAAACACTATTTTCAAATCAATAGATCATCAAAGACATAGTTGTTTCCCCATCTTTTCTTCTTGTTTCGTCCCTCCACTCGACACCAACAAAAATTGAAAGATGTAGAATGCCAGAGAATTATCTAGGACTAATTATAAGCTAGTTATATCTTTGGACAATTGGCAATAGTAGACCCTTAAGTCATTTCCTCTTATAACTGTGACACATCAAACTTTCTAAAACCATTTACATAATATATTGACGTATGGTTTGACTATTGGGTTTGACTAACCAATCACGTTAATTCTTCGACTTATAAAAGTCACAGTCAAACTATTTAATGGCATTATTGTAATAAATACTAAAAAGTTGGTTTTTTGGTGCTACAATACTCTTATGGATGAGGATCTTTTGCCTGATCTTAGTTTATATCGGATCATTGTTGGGAGTTTGGTTTATCTTACACTCACTCGCCCAAATATTTCTTATGGTGTCCACATTGTTAGCCAGTTTGTTGCTGCTCCCATAATTCATATCCCCACTTTTCTTTTCGTAGGATTTTGCTTACTATACATGATGTAGTAGCATTATAAACTATATTGTTACTCTTGCTCTCGTCATGATAAATTTAGCCCGTCCTTCTGCTTCCGCCTACATATATATGATATTTTAAGAAGGAATGTCTTTCTTAGTAGCGGGGTCCCTAAAAAGAATAGGAAATGCAGTTCATCGGGCTGTTGTTCTACATATTCTAAGGTATCTTTAAGGTACTCGATTTCAGTCACCCTTTTTTCCTTTCACGTCTTCTTTAGACTTACGTGATGTTGATTAGGCTAATGATTATGATACTCGCAAGTCTACAACTGGGTATTGTGTTTTTCTTTTTGATTCACTTATTTCGTAAAAAGGTAAAAAAAACAAGATGTTAATTCAAGATCTTCTACTAAAGCTAAGTATCTTGTCATGGTTGTGATTACTTATGAGATTGTTTGGTTACGTTGGTTGCTTGAAAAATGGGTATTAATATTACTAGCGCTACTCCATTGCATTGTGAGATTGATTATCCGTAGTCCTATTCAGATAAAAGGACCAAGCATATTGAGATTGATTGTTATTTTACTCGTCACTGTCTTGAGGCTTGGACTATTTCTATGCCTTTTGTTATGTGTGCTTTAAAGATGACAGATATTAACCAAGCCACCTTGTGGCTCGGGTTTTGTTTTTTATCATACAAACTCTCATTCCTTATCAATGCGGTATTGTGAATTTTAAGAGAGATGTTATCTTAATAAAGACCCAATATTTTGTCACATTTAGCCAGTGGCGGAGCCAGAAATTGTGATTAGAGGGGGCATTGACCGATAAAAGGTTTTCGGTATGACTTAAACAAATCGAGTCAGGTTTAGTTAATGACAACGAAAGTTCTTTCTTCATGCATATAACACTAATTAATAAACTTTAAATTTTAGTAATTGTTAAAACCCTAAATTTCAAAATTACATCTAACAGTATAAATACAAAGTTTTGTCAAATGAAGAGAAAAAAGAGATAAAGAACTAGTATTAAAGAGGCACAAAATGCTATACTACACTTAAATACTGCGATAAATAATTAATTTTATTAATTATATTGGTTTTGTCGCCTAGTCAATACCCAATCACCTAACCCCACATCCCTACTATCCACTGTACCACTTTCCGTATCAACTCGTCTTCTTCAATTTTTTTCCGATGAACCAATCCGTCGGAGATGATATTTGCATTAGAAAACGCTATCATTTTCACAAACTTGCGAGAATGATGAGGGCATTCGGGTTATTTTCATGAGGGCACGACACATTTTTTCTACAAATTTAACTTTTTCTCCTATATAGTTTGTGTGTCCGCAAGACTTTCGTTGGGGGCGCTGCCCCCCGCTAGTATACAGGTGGCTCCGCCCCTGCATTTAGCCCACTTAGCTAGTTAATTAGGGTTTCTTTTATGTTTTCCCTATATAAATGAACTATGTTCCTTTCATTTTATCAAGTTATACATTTATGTTTTCCCTATATATGAAAGTGGTCTGATGAGAAAAAAAAACTAAAATGAGAAAAATAAAAAAGATTTCTAACATATTTCAAATGGAATGGAGATTTTTAATTTAGATGCATCTACTTTTACACATGCATTTGAAATGTGTTGTGATTTCTTCTCACCCTTTTTATTTTTATTTTTCTTGATCCTTACACTAAACATTAACGCGTTCACTATTATGTTTCTACAAGCAAAACGCTCTGGAATATACGGCCCCTACGCAAGCATCAAACTTGACAACGACATAGACCACACTTACTTTAATTCACTTTTCGTTTTCAGAGCACGAAAAGTTACAACTAGCTGTATTTTTAATTAACTGCTATGACCACACAATCATCACGATGGAACAAAGATTTACTAGCATTTTTTTTTTAATCTTTGGATCGATTTACATATTCTTGTAAGGAATCGATCGTCAATATACTCACAAAAACTGGTAGCTGTGGGCTATGGTTAATAAACAGGATCGATCAATGTAGCTTTTACAACATTTGACTAATTAATTGTATGATATGCACAAATGAGTTTCTATGTCCTTAATAGATTATACATGTATGATCAACAACACAGAAAAACACATCTTTAATGTTGTTATTCACACTACCACATGGGTGATTTGGCGATACTGAAAGCATGTTTGTTCGACTTAAAACCTCCACGAAAAGGACACTTTGGGTGAAAATTAGAATCTCTTTTACCCTTATGGATCTCAGATAGGAGTAGAAAAAAGTGTATAAATTGGTTAGAGTGGATCACCGAACCTATATTCGTTTGTTCCGTCAACATCTAATGTTGTATATGTTGTATTTGTAGCTTCTTGCTAAAAAATTTAATACAAACTACCGTTTCACAAAAATAAAACATGTTGCTAGTTTTCTGAAAATCGAGTAATCGTGACTAGAAGTTAAAGTGGTCATATATAGATTTATCCATGAATATGTTTGATATACAAATACAATTTACTAGATTACGTACCAAATAATCTAACACAATAGATAGTATCATACAATTTTCTGATATATCCACAGCTTCAATTGGTAGCTCTAGAAAACGTTGGGTTCACATGTTTTCTAGGTGGGGGCTTTGACGTGATGGAAAACTAATGTCTTCACGTGTACATATTTTTTGCTTTCTTTTTGAGAAAATAATGTCTTTCACAAATAGATTTTCATGTTATAAAAGCTTATAAAGTTTACTACACAAGTTCAATGGTTCTCTTTCTACGTCATAGTTTCAAAATCTATCTTATGCTTTAGCATGACCACTTGACCAGCAGCCTTTTTTGGCCTCAATTACCGGTATTTAAAGTGGCCGGCACTGCCTTCATTCGCAACACAAAAACTCAATATCATGGCCCTCTTTTGCTTCATTATTTATCATTATCTCCTCTTTTTCTTCCTCCTCCTTCATGCTCCTCTATGTCCTGCCGACGGCGGATCATGGTCCATCCTCCTCCCCAGCATTGGCATCTCGGCCATGCACATGCAACTACTCCCCAATGACCGTGTTGTAATGTTTGATCGCACGGACTTTGGCACCTCCCAAATCTGCCTTCCAAAAGGAAAGTGCCGCCATAACTCAACCGATTGCTCGGCACATTCTGTTGAATATGATGTTGTATCCAATTCCATACGACCACTTATGGTACTCACTGATGTGTAGGTGTTTCCTCAGTGTTTTAATGCCAATGAAGATGAACACAAACTGGGGGCTGGGTGAAGGTTCTCATGTGGTACAAATTATAATCATGGTGATACATGTGATTGGGAAGAGAGGCAAAATGGATTGAATCAACCTAGATGGTATGCTACCAATCATATATTACCTGATGGTCGCCAAGTTATTATCGGTGGCCGTGACACACCTAGCTTTGAGTTCTATCCTAAGAGGTCATCTACTGGGGACTCTTACGATGTACCCTTCTTGGTTCAAACGAATGATCCCAACGTTGAAAATAATTTGTACCCATTTGTATTTCTCAATCCTGATGGAAATTTGTTCATTTTTGCAAATAACCGTTCTATATTATTCGACTACTCAAAGAACCAAGTTGTGAGGACGTACCCAACAATCCCCGGTGGTCAACCAAGAAACTACCCAAGCACAGGCTCAGCATAAACTACTCCCTTTGGAGATAAAACAAGGGATGGTCGCTGCGGTTGAAGTATTGGTTTGTGGAGGTGCGCCAAAAGGAGCATTCCTTAATGCTTTAAATGGTAAATTTGACGTAGCCTTGGATACTTGCGGTCGGATCAGTATATCGGACAAAAATCCCCAATGGATCATGGAAACCATGCCATTGGCTCGTGTAGTAGGTAATATGTTGTTGCTTCCAAATGGCCATGTATTGAACATTAATGGTGCATCAGCTGGGACAGCCGGGTGGGAGCTTGGGAGAAATCCAGTTTTGAACCCTGTGGTTTACCGACCAGCGAGCCCAGTTGGGTCTAGATTTAAAAAGCAGAACCCGGGCACGATACCTAGAGTGTACCATTCCACAGCGGTTTTGCTACGAGATGGCCGGGTTCTTGTTGGTGGAAGTAATCCTCATGATAAATATGTATTTACCAACGTACTTTACCCAACCGAATTAAAAGCTTAAAGTAGAGGCAAATTTTATTTTATTTTCTTCGCCTCCCGTTTATTTTGGATTCAAGCTCGGTACACATTACGGTACGGACGAACGCCCCAAGATAATCTTACCTAAAACCAAAACAAAAATGCAATATGGTAAAAGGTGGTTTATTAAATTTTAAACCGTGCCCTCCAGACAGCATCCCCGCAGAAGGGCGCGGGGAGGCCTTGTGGATCTGAATCTAATCGGTCAATCTCATTGAGAATGGCTGTCAGACCTAACCCCTTTAAAGAACAACATCTGCAAAACACAAACAACTTAGGATTTGGTATTGCATTTCGTTATTCTCCCTAATTGACAGTCACAGGTTGATGTTGAGTGCCTTCTGACAGCGGCATACCGTCTACCAAGGCTGTCGTACGAATCTTTAGTGGAGTTGGGCTATACAGTCGAAGTGATAGCGCCTACATCAGGTAACATTGCTCCGGCTGGTAATTATCTTCTTTTTGTGGTTCATAAAGAAATACCGAGCCCGGGCATCTGGGTCCGAATTCAGTGATATGTATCAACCATTAAAGGTTTCAGTAGCCGGTCTAACTGGTTTCACAATTGATTGCAGTCCATTTATGGTTTATTTATTTTGATTGGTACAATCATTTATAATGTAGATATGTTTTCTTTTCAGAGAGATAAACTAAATACAATATAAGTGATTCCGAAGATCGATTGGTGTGCGATTTTAAATGAAAGATATGTAACAAGAAAGTATAAAAAAGGTCAAAAAGAATGTTCCTATACTCTTTTGTTAGGTAGGTGTTCACTTACAACTTTTACCCTTACTTTTTGCAAGTGTAGGTAAACACTGGTACACCTCTAGTGACTATGTTTTACCTAGTGACACATTTGGGTGTGCGAGTAATGTATTTTCTTTTGGTGTATACATGTCCGGACAGAGTATATTTTATTGCATATAGTGACTCAAATTTTAGTAAAATAAAGTTTATTGTTTTTGGCAACGTATTGGAATTAGAAATCGGAGTTGATTGCATATATAACAAGTCAGATGGAATTAAAAATTGTTCAATTGAGATGGTAAATGGAATTACAAATGGCGATTAGTTGGTTTCAAAGTTCAAGAATAGGATCTTGCAATCCTACAAAACAGATTTGTTCCAGTCATAAACTTAACTGAGACATTCTAGAGTTGAAGCCTTTCTATTCAACCAGATCTTCACATACTACAAGATAAACGTCTTTTAGTGACAGAGACTTTTTCTGATTGAAACAAAAAAACAGTCGCTAAAGATATCATTGTAGGCTTTCCTAACAGAAAGAAAGAGTACCAAAAGGTCTGTAAAAGATTAAATTGTATAATTATCGGGAGTTGTGTGTTATAGCGTATTAAAAGCAAATTTAGTCAGTCAAATATAATCTATTAGTGTTCTAATGGGGGCACAACAAGTGGGTCCATCAATGCAGGTTTTGAAGCTTTTCAAACGAAGAGGGCGAAACATTTAAATCATCGTCCCGTGGGTAGAGACTAACAATATAAACTTGGTGTTTAAAAGGAATGAAGTTTTAAATGAAACTAAAGATGCACGGAAATCATGGAGTATATAATTCAATTGGTTTATCAGGTTGAATTCCTAGTGAAGAAAATTGGTGACTTGTATTAGGGAATTCTTATCAAAAATCTAGCTTCAGCAATGTGTAATTAATTTATATACTCTTATTCTTCAAACAATACTAGAGATATTCCTATTACACGGCCAACAAAGTGCTAACCAAAATAGTTGAAGAATCTAGAAGTCCAAAACATGAGAGTTCTTTTATTTGTTGTGTATTTGATTGTATATTGTGGTATTGGCGTGGAACTTCAGTATAGCTCATGGTACATGCAAAAAGATAAGAGATTGTGAATATTACTTTTAACATTATATTAAGGTAGTGAAGTCTACAGGGCATGGCTCCTTGATAACATTGGCGGTTATCGACGTTTTTGCAAGTAAATCAGTCTGTCGTCTTTTTAGAACGCATCAGTATGACTTATAAGTGTGCTGATTAGAGTTTCATATTATAGTTGTGCTTTCGGAGCGTTTAATTTACATTTAAGACATCATGGTACCTCCTACAAAGGGCCAGTTTAATCTTATTCTCATGGAAATGCCATTGTCCTTCCTAAAATCAACATTCGACTTGTAGACATCAATCAACATTCTATCCGAAGGTCCCTTGCCTCGTACGTGACAATTCAACCTACGCCTATCGAATTATAAAGCAATCAAACATTTGACTTATATTTTTTTGTATGAGACTCCACTACAAACAATGTGCGAAAGTATGTTGATGTTTCCAACTCCTAACCACATTTTAACCGCATTCTTTGATGGCCAACAAAGTAATCGCCAATTGGGGATAGCTTTTAGAGAAATTCTCCTTTGTGGTCGTGTTTTATGCATATGTTGTGAAAAATTGGTACATGTACTGACTACTGACAAATCATCATCATAAAACATTACATAAAATGTCATTTAATCTTAATGGCTCACCTATTAGGCTAAAGGGAGTGATGACAAAGGCTCAGCAGACATCTTAACACCATCTCAACTTTCTCTCTCCTCTCACTTTCCTTCACTCCCTCTCACCTTTCACTTGTTTCGGTCACCATCCTTCACCTTTCATACTTAGTTTTTTTATTAAAATACTTTTATCTATAAAATAAAAAGGTAAATATCAACGTAAACGTAAATGTACGAAATTAAAAACGTAAAACGTGTTGAATTTAAACATATTAATCAATTAATAACATGAGTATACGCAACGGAAGACAAGATCACGTATAGCATATAATAATTAACATAACCAATAACAAACCTCGTTTACCTTTTCTTGTTATGAATTTGATCGAGAATGAATAAGAACGCTTTCTTGTTTCTTGAAACCTTACACGAAACAATAGAGTTTTTAAAGTAAAAACCCTCTATAGATTCACACATACATTTTACTAACGATTCAATAAGAATGCTAGTTCTTGATTCACAATAAGCAAGACGAATCACTTTATTCTTGAAACCAAAAATCAAAACCCTTTGAGTGAGGGTTGGGACGATTGGCACAAGGAGAGGGGAAGAGAAAGAAGAAAAGCCTTGCTTAGGGTTTTTCAAGATTTGTCAATAATGAACCTAGAGGATTCATTATATAATCTTGGAGTGCAAGGAAAGCAATCCCAATCCCTTTGGGATACCTCATTCGGCCGACTAAAAGAGATGGGGAGGGATTCAAGATCTTTCCATTCCTTGTATTTACAATTAAGTCCTTTACTTAATTATTTGATTATTTAACGACCGTTAGTTAACTATTGTTAAATAACTATTTATTTAACAACCGTTATATGTTTATTGTGAAATATAATTAATACAACATTAATTATATAAATGAATCTTAAAGGTAACGCATGCGACCCCATATGCTCATGCATTTTCGGACATATATTCATTTGTGATATGGACATATCCCAATAGCTCCCACTTGAACATGACTCAAATAAATATAATAACATTGGTAAGCGTCTAGAAACACGCTAATACTCCTAGAAATACCTAAGTGTAGTTTCGTAAAGTCTTAGTTAACTGATTTTAGCATTTATCATCCATTTGTTTCCAAAAATGGATATGGATCTAAGTCATTTCATTATTTAACGATTATGTTTCTCGTTTATATAATTAATCAAGATTACCAAAATTCATCAAGACATTCTAGATAAACTTTAGGTGCGGCCACACATACATCTGATTAATCCAACGAGGGGCCTAGTGGCATCATTCTTCAATAGCTAGTTGAAGGAACAAATTCTTTATTGAATACATGTGTCACTTATGTGCTTCACAACACTTCTGAAAATAGTCCTTATAACTACCGTATTCATGATAGCGTCAAACTAGAACTAGAAATGTTATCCACACATGCAAGACCTGCATGCATCTCAAGTCTAAGGATTAGTAAAGAAAATCACTTACAAGATTCACTAGATGACATCGATCCATAAAGTGATATCTTGTTAGTTAGAGTAGTTCGATATGCAAACATGTGAATATCATGTGAGTTTGGCGGACACATCCTTTAATATTCCAAGAATATTACCAATCACTCAGATTTGTCTTAATTTAACTATACTCGCGTATTGTTGATCGACAATGAACCAATTTAGAATAATAAAAATTATTTACGTATTAAACATGCAAATATATGATACAAATAATATTATATAAAAATAAACATACCAAGTACTTTAATTCATTATGGAAATAATAATTGTCTAACATCTCTTATCCAAATACTAAATAGATCATCGCATGATAATTCTAGTTGAAGAATCATGCCTAAAATCACAGGAATAAGGCATAGATTTCATGAGAATCAACTAGATTGTGATCTATGGAATTTTGAGAATACTTATATCAATTTCACAAGTGAAGTCTTTTGAACATATACAATGATTATCTTTTGTACGTACGTACTCAATCACAATTCTCACAATATGAGTGTTGCTATCGTACATTCCAAAAGATGTGTGGATCCAGTAAAACACCTTATTGAAGACAATCATCTTTAACAACTTCTCAAATTGTAAAGTATTCTTATTCTTTAAATATATATTGTAACAATGCTCTTAGTCGAGAACAACTAGTTAGCATGATCATCATGAAAGATGAAATCCTACCACGACTAGTGATGAGGTGTCATTTTATACACTATTTCGGGGTCATTTAACCCCATAAATCATGCAAATATGTCCAGATTACATGCTTAATCATTTGTTTTCAGGTTTTTAGCACTTGGATGGCTTTTGGAGGAAATACACGTGACTTGGGCTCATTTGGAGAAGAAACAGACAAGATTACGGACCTACACCAAATCTCTTGAAGATTTATGCATACAGTGCGTGGAGACGGCGTCGCAGGCATAAAGCGATGCCGTCGTGATCTATAAGGTGACGACATCAGGAATTTTGCAACGGCGTCAGGACGTGGCCGACTTAAAAAGGATCTAGTATCATCTACGTAGCGACGGCGTCAAGATTTCTAAGCGACGCCGTCACGTCGATATCTCTATAAATATAAAACCGTTTTTAGGGTTTTAAGTATGTAACTTTGTATAAACATAGGGAGACGAACCCTAGTCATTCTAGCAGCTTTGTATGTCGTTTTTAGGGCCTCAAAACCCTATTGTACTACCTTGAATATATGTTTTAATCAAGTAAGGTTATTTATCATTAATCATTCAATATGTCTATGTGTTGTTTGATTGATTTATCTTCTTGCTTTCTTTATAACATGCGAGGCTAAACCCTCCTTTGTATTAATCTATGATTGCATGAAACTTAGGATGTAGATCCTTTTGATATTGCTTCTTGTTGATGAATGTACGCGTTAGGATTTAGAAAACCAGTTTTTGTCTGTATCGCTGTTGACATGTCTAGGGAAACGCGAGTATGTAGAAAGGATACCATCGGTAACAGTCTTCATACTACCTTACCCATTATATGGTTGATCCCTCTTAAGATATTTCACATGCATTTAATATACTCTTAGGGGCCTTGTAATAGTCTTCATACTACCTTACTTGTGTGTTGCCTTAACAGAATATTAAATAGACGGCGGGTTCGTGTAATCCGTTCATGACCTAGGAAATACTTACATAGATCATCACAAGTGTGACAAAGCAACGGATATAGGAGAAGAAATCTGAGGAGTAGTGCATGATTAGGTAAATACATTTGTTTATCATAAAGTTATCACCAATAGCATAGATTATAATTATTTCAATTATTAGTTAATCAAAACCAACCTCTCAAACCATGATATTTACCTGTTTTCTTATAAATATAAAAACACAAAAAGAATCTTCTCTCAACCCCTAGAATTCTGTTAGACCATGATCAAGCCTTCCCAACCTATTCCCTAGAGAACGATAACAACCCCCGAGTCTTGCCTATACTACACTGCAACGATTAGGTACACTGCCTAGGGAGTTGTAAAACTTTTTGCGGAAGTCCTCTACGACCTCCACGTCAAGTTTTTGGCGCCGCTGCGTGGGGAATAGTTAGGTTTCGATCATTGTTTAACTTAGTTCTACTCACTTTAATTCTTTCACGTAAGACTTTAATTCCGTATATTAGCTTTCTCGTAGTCTATCTTTTCTTTGTGTTAATTGTTTCGTAATCCATTCTCGTCAACCACCATGGGAGACGCGAATCCTATCCGTACTCTTGGAGATTACTCCAAACCTAACCATGAGGGCTACAGGAATACCATTGAGCTCCCCGTAGGGAACAATGTGGTACCTCTTCGTTCCGACACCATCCGGTTGGTGCAAAACAGATGCTCATTCCACGGACTTCGGTTCGAGGATCCAAACCAACACCTCAAGGATTTCTTAAATCTTGTGGACTCACTTGACTTTGACGGTAAAAACAGGAAAAGAACGCGCATGCGTTTATTTCAATTTTCCCTTCGCGATCAAGCTAGCAATTGGCTTGAACGTCTTCCAGCAGAATCCATCACCACATGGGAGGATCTTACTACTCGTTTCCTTGCTCAATTTTTTCCACTGGAAAGGCCTGCAAAACTCCGCAATGATATCCTGATGTTCCAACAACATCAAGGAGAATCTCTCTCAGAAGCATGGACTCGTTTCAAGGACTTACTTCAAAAAGTCCCTCATCATGGCATCGATCTTTGGCTCCAAATTTAAATCTTTTATGACTATGCCAATCCCGGCACATGACGAACCATCGATCAATCGGCCGGTGGCAAGCTTCGTGACAGAAACGCTGAAGAATCTTGGGCATTATTAGAGGACCTCACCCTCTATGAGAACGAAAGTTGGAACGACTCAAGGGATTTCGCTAAGCCAGTCAAGGCAATCTCTTTGCCTCAAGATGTCCTGAGTACATCCTACCGCCGTTTCATCGAGCTTGAAAATCAAGTTCAACGCTTGATGGAAGCTTATCTTGCTCCGATGCAACCTTCTCAAGTGAACAAAATTACTTCTTCATGTGAGATCTGCA
>BQNB010163777.1:2699-14405 GCA_026074375.1 Tanacetum coccineum
CCCAAGTCAAACACTTGACCACTGTAGATGAACAGTGGTCAAATGTTTGCTCTATGTAATATAGATAGATTTCAAATTTTCATTTTTAACCTTTAGTTTTAAATAGGTTTTAATTTTAACACTTAGTTAATTAATATCTTTACTACAGGTCCTTTGCTTTAAAACATTTTTATTATTAACCTTTTACTTTCAATCATCTTTACTTTTAGTCTTAGTTTTTAAACATTTTAAAACCTTTTAGTTTTTAAGTTTCAAACTTTTTCAACTTTAGCCCTTTAGTTTTAATTAAATTTCCTTGTTATTCCTTATTTCAAGTTTTCAAATAATCGTTAATTAATCTCAAGTACTTTGTTAATACAAATAATGTCTAAAAACGTTATTTATATTTTTCGAACTCTCGATGTTTTGATAATAACAAAATATAAAAATGTTTACGATAAAAATAAACGTTTATAAATTACTAACCGTAAAATTCTATTTCTAAGATTAATCACTTAAGGTATGGATAAACAAATCATTAAACATGATTAGTGATTAAGAAAATATTTTTCTTAAACCTTACATTTTTACAAAAGTGTTTTTATAAAAATATAAAAACAAAATATTTATTTATAAAAGAAATGTATTATTAAAAAAATAATTTTGAAATCAAATTTTTTCTCTCAAAATGAAAAGTTCTAAAACAGATAACACATTTCCCACAAAAAGACAAAAAGAGAAGCGTAATCTACGGCGCCCCCCTTATAGGCCTGGCGGCCCCCTAATATATTTGAGACCGCCGGGACTGCCGCTAGCACAACGACTCTTTTTGTCACCTATAAATACTGGGCCACCCCATCTGAAAAACAGAACCTCTTGCCATGAATTTTCTCTTCTCTCTTCTTTCTTTCTTTCTAAAACACATATCTTAATCACTAACATACCTTGATCTTGTTTTAAGTGATTAATTCTTTCTTCCTCTATTCCTCTTCTAATCAAGTGCAAGAGAAGAACAATCGTATTCTTCTACATACGAATTGTTATTAATGATCCTCCTACTATCCTCTCAAATCACAAGTCTTTATCTCATTAACTTTGTGTTGGTTGTGTAAATTGGATTGTGTGGTAGATTCCATTGTGTAAACTGTGTATTTTGTGATTTGGATTGTGTGTACAACTATAGTATATATCTTGTGGTGTGTAAAGATCTTATGAAGTCTTAGATGGGTTCTAGCTAAAGATTAGGACTCGACATCTACTTAGTGTCGGAAAAGAAGTAAGCGACGTGTAAACGGTTTTCTCTTGCCTAAAGGAGCTTTTTGACATAGTGAAAATCTCGATGAAGTACTCGGGAGTGGAGTTAGGAACGAAAGGTGGCTTCGTAGCCGAAACACTATAAATTCTTGTGTCTTGGTTGATGTTCTTTCTCCTATCTTTCTAATTGTTATTAGTTACTTAGTTCATTACATTAGATAGTTTAGTTGTGATTCATATTATTGATTGATTGACATACAACTCGAATCAAAGCATTTTATAAGCAAAGTTTTAAAAAGGTCAAATTAACCGGTAAACTATTCAACCCCCCTTCTAGTTTCCTACACTTTGGTTTGTTTTGTGATCATAGGGGATAAAGAGCTTGCGAGAAGACGGAAATAATCTAAAGATTTCCGCCAAATTTCAAATTTCAAAGCAATGCTCAGGGAGTTTCTTGTCTTAATTCTACTCTTTCTTTTTTATTTCATTTCTTTAATGTACAATAGGGACATTGTACAAATAAAGTCGGGGGATGGGAGTAAAATTAATACTTGACGTATGTTTTGCCTTCAATTTTCTAGTTTTCTTTAAAAATTATGCCAATTTTAAAATTTTTGACAAATTTTTCTTAAATAACTAGAGTTAATCTTTGCCGAATGCACATTACCCTTTATTATTACTTGGTGAGATTTATGCCTAATATTCCATTTCCTTCATATTACTCAAAAATTCACCAAAAATATTAAGTGTGCCAATAGTATTGTAGACTTTAGAACTTGGCATGTACATCATTTCGAGACCTAATTGATTAGCATGAATAGATAGTTCAAGAAGGCAACACTTAGGAAATCACCCAAATAGCCTATATGTGTGCGTTTATCGACTTGTTACACTAACTTGTCGACCTCCCATGATAAACCCTTTTGTTGCACTCATTATTAATGCAAGATACCCCTAGATCACCCTTGTTAAATCAATCTATGTTTTCACCCTACTCTATATGTTTCGTTACACCATTTCACCTTAACCTACCTTGTAGTCTTTATTTTCTTTGTGTTGAAATATCTGGCTACTTAAGTCCATGGTTCAGGGGAATGGGAACGAAAATTATATGCTTTCGTGGAAGACCAATCAGTTATGATCTATAAAGACCCCCTTGTATCACCACTTTCGACATTGTTTATCTCAAGTGGGGGGATGTGCGTATAATATCGGATGTTGCAGGGACAATAATTAAAAATATAAACCCTTGTAGCATTTGCATATTTATCATGAAGAAAAGAGGGTGCAACAAAAAGCCATCCATGTGCTAAAAATATAAAGATGGTACAAAATAAAAAAATATAAAAAATGGAGCTAGTAGCCCATTGTTACACCAAGTCATCTCAATACTCATAAAGAATGAAGCTAGTAGCCCATTATTGAAGATCATATTTTTAGACTTTGACTCTTGGACCCATGGATGGACAGTAGCTAGTTATGACAACCTAAGATTATTTTAGACTATTTGTTTTGTGTTTTTATTAACAACCATTAAATGTGTATCCCATATCTATCCTATCCTTTTAATCACCCTTTAAAACTATATTGCCCTTGTTGCCTTTGAGAGTTATTTAGACCCTAATTCTAACTAGTGCAGATTTGTGTACTTTCTAAGCTTATAATAGAATACATGCAGATGTGCAATTAAGCGATCACCCTGAAAATGAAACACTTAGACTAGTGGAGAGCCGAGTGACTTTTTATCCCCTTTTCGTGAGGTGTCCAGCTTTGATGTTTTCTAGCATAAGAGTTTTATAAATTCATTTCTTGAAGTTATTCTCGAGAAATCTTTTTATGAAATATTCTAACAGGTTCTACTTGAGGGCAAGCAGAAGTCAAGTGGGGGGATATTTGATAACAATAAATATTTAATACTTTTTGGTGGCAAAATACCCTCTATATTACCTGAAAATGTTTCACTAACACTCAAAAACGATATATTTTCTATCATTTTGTAGTTTTCAGGTGAAATGCAGAAAAGTGAAAAGAAACAAGGGAAAAAGGACTTAAAGTGTAAATTCTGAAGAATGTTACAGCGTAACACCAAAATGGTTACACCAACATAAATTAAGCCAAGTACAAAGAACAAGGAAGACCTTCGCTTAACACCAATCTTAATTACCCCGGTAACCATATAGTTTTGTGAAGGAAATTCTTGTCAAAGTTATATTTACTTCTTAACACCTTATCCAGTTACGTCGTAACCAAGAGAATCTACAAATATGGAATAAAGATCACGTACTTATGGACATTATTTGAAGGTTATGGCGTAACACCATATCTGGTTACGCCGTAACAGCTGCTTAATTATAGAATGACATGTAAGAAGGTTACGATGTAACACCTTTATTGGTTGCGCCGTAACAGGTTCGATACCTATAAATAGAGGCCTCATTCAAGCTATTCCGACATCACTTCCTCCATAACCAATTCAAGAGGGGACAAAGGCTTTCCGAACGCTTCTAAAATTCCACCTGGAGTTCAAGGAATATTCTCACTTTACTTACTTTTATGTATTTAATCATTCCAAAATGGAATACTGTAAGAAATAATGTAGTTTCAATCTTATGATTCTTCTATCTCTACTGTGTTTTCGTTACCATACGCTAAACCTTAAGTGCTGGCTAGTTTATGTAATTACTTTGTTATGATTTGATTGCCTAGTTATATTATAGGTTTCATTCATATTCCTTGACTATCGTGTAACCCTGGGTTTTGGTAGTACGAGTGGTTTGGACCTAGCTTGCCCCATCATTAGATTATCTAGTAAATATAGGATCCAATGGGTACTAGGGAGGATCACTAACTCCTTACATGGTGTAGGAACTAACCAGACACCGCATTTATCACTCAATACTTAAAAAGCACAGGAACTCTTTCAGAGGGGGTTAATAATATTTACAGGTTATTAGATATGTTTTGGGAATAGTTAGGATTAATCACTGCAACCTGGATAACCTACCTCCCAGATGATTCGGGACTAATTCAAAATCGCAGGGAGTATAAGATAGAATATATATGCATATTCAAGTCTATCAACCTTAGAAACCACTAATGAAACCATATTTTAACATTGCACAGGAAAATATATTCATAACAATAGTAATGTAGTAACTAGGTTAGTATGTTTTCTCTCTTGATATCTCTTATCCTTTTACTTTTCAGTCATTTATTTTATTGTTATTTATTTCAATTCAATTCAAAAACCATTTTCTAAACGTGACATTTCAAATTAAAACTAATTATAACTTAGCTCTTAGGACGACCTCGGATTTACCATTCTATACTACCCACGATAGGGTTCTCTGCCCGTTAGTGCGTTGTTAGGTAGATTGAGTTTTATAAATTTAAAACTTGATAAAAATATATTTCAAAAGAAAATACGCATCATGCTTGTTTATGTTTATCAATTTATACTTGTTTACGTGCTTAAGTATACGACCTAACATTTAACTGGGTCTAATCCTACATATTTAATGCGTTGCAACTTCGGTGTTGTTTGGGCGTAGGCTAAGAGTCAGGGATAGCTCTCCATATTGCAATTTATATATCTATAATCATAGGATCACAAATATTGACCTATCTTTGCCCTTAGATTGTGAGCTTAGTTGAGCCATAAGGTGACCTTGGTATCAACGAGTACGTTCTCGATTAATTGGATAGTGCAGACAAGTGGACTACTAGTGTATAAATCGTTGTTAAGCAGTAAGTGGGTAAAGTATCCATGAGCTAGGGTTTAACAAGATCACCATTGCTTTACTCCCTAAGATAGATTATAATCAACAAATAAGGATGCTTTATACGGATGCTTTAATTATGACAGAATTAATGTGTCTGGGTCTTAGGAAGAAGTCCCACCTAAGTCCAAAGAATGAATATGCCTCAAACGAGATAAATAGTCATATGCACAGATAAACAAACCGAACTGCAAATCGGATAATAATAGCTAATACAGTTTTTCTATCCATAAGGCTTGATGCTTTTTTATCTTAGTTAATTTTCTTGCGTGGGTTAAAGTGTCTTGAATTGATTGTAGTCACCACCAAACACGTGCCAGTCTCTCAGACTGAAACCCCCCCCCTTTTTTTAACCTGTTAGAATTAGGATTAGAACTAACATAGGATTAACATAGGTTTAACTTAGATTAGAATTAACTTAGATTAGTAAAAAACCAAAATATAAATAAATTGAGAGATTACAACCCTCGCTTCAAGTGTTCGGACACCCTACTTAACCAGGATCTACACTGACCGGGTACACTGCCCTTAAACGTGTTTTGTTTTGAGGATACGCATCATAAAATAAAAATAGTAAAACTGATACATAAAATACTACTCACAATGACACAACAGTTCTTGTCACAGTTGTTCGGGAAGTGAAGTTGTTAATTTCTTATTTAATTAGGTGTTTTTAGTTTAGTTTAGTTTAGATTAAATTTGCATCTTTGTGTGTTTGTTTTGTGTGTTTGATTTCTGCATTGCATATTTTTGCATATTGTGTGTTTGTGTGGTTTTCTGCATTGTTACAGTCTACTGTAACTTTTTGAGTCGAATACTTAATACGACGTATTCAATTTATTAGATACGATGTATAAATTTTTTCTAAACCAATACAACATATTCGACTCTATCATCAATACGGCGTATTAAGCTATTTGACAGTTTTCTTTCCTAGTAAATTTATTACAGGTAAATATGGACGAACCCAACATAACAATGGAAGAATACATCAGGCTTGAGGAAGAAAAAGCTTGTAGGCGTGGTAAGGTGTATAACTGGGAAACTGCTACGTATGGTAAGATCTGGTATGATGAAGACGTTCACGACCTCAGATCCGTTGAAACTAAATTCCCAGCTATAGTCTTCAATGATAGTTTGACATCAAATAAAACACATTCTTATGAACCCACGGTAAGTTCTCTTAACGATGAAATTGACTTTAGAATATCATTTGACGAATCCGACGATGAAGATTACACAGTAGTTTTTGAAAAAAACTCGTTTTCTTATAAAATATTTTCAACCAATGATTTGAAAATGGATTCGGAAAACGATAATGAAAAAGTCAATAAGCCTTTATGTCCATCACCCGAGCCTTCGGTCAGTTGTATTGATGATTTAGACTTCTTTGAAGAATTTGAGAATGAATTTCCAGCCATTGTTTACAATGATGCTCTAACGTCTAAATCAAATTTCTCAACTGAACCAACTTTATGCCATCAACATATCTATAAATTTAATTTGAAAGATGAAACATCATTGTCCGAATGCGATGAAGAGGAATAAAACGTTTTATACTTTAATGATGTATTTCCTTTTAACATAATTTATCCCGATGATTTAAAATTGGATAAGGACAATGATGATGATAAAATCGATATAAAAAATTCTTCAGGGGGTAATGTAATAAATACCGATGATGGTGCCTATGCACATGGGTCAAATAAGCTTTTGGAAGCAAGTCATGATACATCTAATAAATTTTTCAAAACTGAAACTTTTATCAAGGAATTAAAAGTTAATATCATGACTTGGGATTATCTTAACAAAGAGATGCCATTCATTTTCCTAATCAAGAATTTGTATGTGCCATTTGGCATCCCTTTTCGACCCAAATTTTTTATATTGATGTGATTAAATTAGGCAAGTCTAACTTAAAATACTTTTCTGTAAACAAAGTGCTTTGCAGGAGACAACGAATGTATTTTCAAATTTCTGTATCGAGTCTGACTCCTAGACTGTCTATACAAGCGTATCCAAACCCCATGATACGGCGTATGACTATCTGGACGTTATCCAGTCTTTATTTTCAGCACAGTCTATACGACGTATTCATTAAATGAATACAGCGTATACAAGTATCAATACGACATATCCTGGGGAATGGATACGGCGTATCGACTTCCTGTATAGTTTTAGGTATTTATTCGAGTCTAACCAAACGAATACACGGAGATAGAATTGCATTTGTTTTCTGAGAATTTACACAGGACCTCGTGAAAGGAAATCGACGAATGTTGGTGGAGAATTTACAAATCTGGAAATCTTGAAGTGTTGGAGTCTTGAAACCTCAAGACGGCTGTTCAACACAAATTCTTGCTCAATAAATCTACATGGAGAATCACTACCGAGCAAACATCAGGGGAGTTTCTCATTCTAATTATTTTTAATTACCATATTTTTATTGTTTTGTCTATACAACGAGGACGTTTTATAATTCAAATGGGGAATGGGAATTACGACGTATTCATTAAATTGAATACGACATATTTATCAGCAAAAGATCCAGCGTTTTAAATCTCATATGCCGTATTAACTTATATCCACATGGCGTATTGACTTATAGATCTCCATACGATGTATCCATATCTGAATACGTTGCATTTGCTATCAGAACATAATGGTTAAAATTTACAATCTGTGTACTGATCTCGTTGATTTTGCAGATATGGCTCTTCCACCTAGGATCAGAGGTATCAGTATCTTAGGTTTGAGGGATTGCAATACATTGATGCTGATTTTGTGGATTTTGAGGAGAGATTGGGTAGGATATATGGTAAAGAGATACACCGGGTTTAGGTTTTTGAATTTAGGGAATTGACAGAGCTTATGGAGGAGGGATTGAGTGGTCGAATGCTGATGGAGCACAAGGATGCTCAAGGACAGGGTGTATTTACTAGTCGAGCTTGGAGGAGGCTATTTGAGATTAAAGGCCTGTTGGTACATGAGCTTATCTTGGATTCTTTAGTACATTTAGGTTTAGAGAGGCGGTGCTTGATCTGGATATGGTCGGGGCTTTATAGTTTTAGTTAGGTAGTGTTAGGCGGCGTATGAGCTGGAGAGAGTTTATTTTAGGTATGGGCCTGCATACTACTAAGGATATTGAGTCGGTTGGATTCAATGCATACTAGGTCGAGAGTGCGAGGCAGATCTCCAACAAGGGGGATCTTAGTGCTTATTGGATAGGGATTTCATCTGCTAGATTTCCTTGGCACAGCCTTGTCCTACACTTCTATCAGGGATCCGATGCTTAGGTTGTGCCATAGGCTGATTGCGTGCAGTATTGCTGGGAGGAGTCAGGCACCTAAGAAGGTGACTGTGGCTGATTTGTTTCATCTGAGAGGGATGAATGTTGGTTTAGTTAACATACCTTATCTTTTGGCTAGGTACTTGAGGTTGTTCACTTCAAGGAGGAAGCGCAAGGCGATGATATCTAGGGGTTAGTTTATTACTTGTCTAGCTGAGCATTTTGGGCTGCTTACGAAGGAGAGACTCCAAGGACTAACTGTAATTGTACGAGACCTCCCTGTTATTGATATGGCTGAGTTGGTGAGGCTTCAGATTTGTAAAGAGCTTGATGATACGTGGGTATGGGTAGCCTCGGGACCAGAGAGGCAGCCGGATGATGCGGCTGGTACCCTTGAGGTCACTGAGGGTGCTCCTGATGTTGTTAAGGGTAACCATGCTATTCTGGCAACCGTACAGGCACCTTAGCCATTCCCACCTGCTAGGACTATGGCCCAGAGATTATCTAAAGTAGAGGAGGATGAGAATGAGATTCGAGGAGCATTGGAAGAACATGAAGTGATGGATGTGATGGCTAGAGACCTCTCCAGATTCACTGTGTGGGCAGCCAGAGGCATATCACAGCTATTAGACACTGCTGGAGCTACCTACGTAAGATTTTCGGAGACCTATGTACCATATCAGAGACATAGGGTTAGATAGAGGACCAACGGTGCTAGCACCTCCACAACCCAGCAGGATGAGCAGCAGCCAGACCTATGATCCTTATATCCCTTATCTTTTTGTTTCTATCTTTTGTACATTTTTTATTTATGTCATGATGTATCTAACTTTAAACAGGTTCCCACTTTTATGTATATGTTATGATGTGACGTTTTAACTTGTTTATGCATGATAGAAGAAGACTGGCAGTAAGTTTAGCACCATAGCTCGTTGGTAGATTACAGAACCTAGCACCCTATACAAATTAAGAGCGGAATTAAGAGAGAGTGTGTATACAAGTGTGAAAGAAGCTAAAGAAAAAGTCTAACTTAAAGACTAGTTGAAAGAAAAGTGCTTCCCGGGAGACAGCCCGGATTATTATTTATTTTTATCGAGTCTATCTTCCCAGACATCTAAATGGCGTATCCACTCCATACCATACGGTATATTGAATGTCTAGACGTTATTAGTCCTTTGTTTTTATTCACTTTAAACATTATAGTCAGTTATGGCAATACGGCGTATTCATGCACATGATACGACATATTTGGCAGACCGACCCGTATTTAGATACTTTTTACAAGTCTTAATATGGCGTATTCCAGTTTATGGATATGGCGTATTGATCTCCTGTATAGTTTAGTTTATTTAATTAATTGTAGGTACCGAGATAGGAATGCGTGTTTTTCCTAAATTTTTGCACAGGACCTTGCTGCAAAAGGAAATCAACAATGTTGATGAAGTATCTACAATCTGGAATTCTTGCTCAATAAATCTACATAGAGAATCTATCGAGCAAAATATCAGGGGAGTTTCTCATTCTAATTCTTTTAATTCCTGTTTTTAATGTTGTCTATACAACGAGGACATTGTATAATTCAAGTAGGGGATGGGAATTAGAATGTATATTTGTCCTATTTTTCACATCAAAAATGCTTAAATTATGCTCAAATTTAAAAAAAAATCAAGCATAAATTTTTTTGAAATTACTTGATACATAACCCCACACAAAACCCTTATTAAGATATGTGAGGATTTAGCCAAATCCTTTTCAATGTTTACACCAAATTCCCATAAAAATATGAGTGTGTGGTCTAGGTGATGTTGTAGACTTTAGAACATGACCTTGGTATAATCTATTCGAGATCCCAGTGATGAGTACTAGGGATTAGATGGAGTAACTTGTTTAAATTGGTAAATTTTTAGATTACACCCAAAAAGCCTATACATGTTGTTTATTAACTAACTACACTGGTTAGTTAAATCCCCTCGTATAAACCCTTTGTTTACTCTCACTATAAGAGAAATCCCATTACACCAATTGTTTATTTCGTTACACCTTTACACCTTAGCCTATCCTGTTAGATTAAGTTTATTTTACAGTTGCTAGTTGTTTAATGTGTAAAGTATGTATTTCCCGAGTCTTGTGTCAATTTTGGTACGGTTAGAAGAATTTGCATATCGCAAATGAGAATGTATATTATAGTCAAAACTCATGTATTTTTACTACCATTGCAATTAATGGTACGTCCGAAGAATGAAGAAATTATCGAAGGAATTATCCGGAATTATTATGATCGTGAAGATGGAGAAACTACTCCGAGTTTTCTAGTATAGTATTAGCAAAAAAAAAAATAAAAAAAAAATAAAAAATCAAAAAAATTAGAAAAATCGCAACAAAAAAGAGAAGGAAAGTTTGAAGATAATCGTTTTGCAACTACCGAAGGAATTATACGAAGGATCGATTATTTAATTATACGTCTTAAAAATCAACGATGTAGAGTATTGTGTAAAGTGAAAGATATCGCCACTTTCCTTGTAGAGTATGTAAAGTATGGGATAATTGGGAAGTTGACCGTTACGGGAACGCCAACTTAGGTTGTTGTTTTTTATCTATGATTAAGACGTTGTAAATAGTCGTGTCTTTATCATGGTTACGGTCAGGAAAAAGTGTCTAGCAATTTATATTTTAGACTTAATCTATTTGTTTCGTAATTTTTATTTAACAACAATGTTAGTATAGATTCACCCTTTGAACAATGATCCGGAGGCTTGGTAAAATGGAAAAGAAAAGTATCCATATTATTTAGAGAGAAAAGAGAAGAGATAGAAAAAAGAAGAAGAGAGGAGTGTTTTTGTATGTGTGTGGTTTAATAGAGAAAAAGGAACCACACACACACTCACACTTTACAATGTGAACTCCTACCCCTCCATGGAAGTATGGAGGGAGTATTTATAGTCCCGATATCGACTAGCTAAACTAACCCGACCCGACTATAAATGATAAATGTAATTCCGGATTAGTCACCATATTTTAGGGCTAACACATTTTCTTCCCTATTCTTCTGTGAAATAAATACTACCATGAAGTCCGATCGTCCCAAAACTGTATTTACAAGGATAAGTACTTAGCAACCGTGTACTCAATAATTAACTTGGGTTAAACACAATAATGTACTAAAAATGAGTACATAAAAGGTAGGCTAAGGCTTTTTGGGTGTAACGATTGGTTTAAGGGTGACAATGCTCTTCATTAATAGTCCGGTTTAACCAGAAAATTACGAGAACCGTAAAAAAGGATAGTCTTGGAGGGTTGTACTAGGGTATCGTGCACTAAATGTGAGTGCATGGCAAGGGTGTGGGATAGTTATATGATCGGTGTGACCATCATAACAATGACACCTCATCATACTCCTTAGCTCTA
>BQNB010163778.1:0-14405 GCA_026074375.1 Tanacetum coccineum
ATGCTCTCAAGAAGTTATTCAAGAACACTGAAGGGATCAAAATGAACGCCACCAAGGTTAGTTCCACCATGATCAGCCGTATCTAGCTCCGCAACATCACTATTGACATTATCTTCTTGATTTGTTTATGTTTCAGTGTATGATAGGTCTTGATATGTGTTCCATGCTTGACGCCGATGGCAACTTCGCCCTTTAGTCGGTGCTTGCCTCGCAAGGCGCCGGCCGGGCTTGATAGAATCAAGCTTGCGGTGACCCGAAACCTTTTTTAAAATTTTTTTTTTAAAAAAGCTTCTCCAAAAAAACGTTTTCGAAAAAAGCTTTTCAAAAATAGCTTTTCAAAAAAAAAAAACTTTTCAAAAAAAAACTACGATAGGTATCGAGTCATCAAATTGCGCGGGTGGTGGGTTTCGTTGCTTGTGGGTTTCGTTGCTTGTGGGTTTCGTTGCTTGTGGGTTTCGTTGCTTGTTGATCTTGCTTATGTGTTTGCTCAAAGGGATTTATTTCTCACGTTGCTTGAGTTTTGCTCGTGACTCCTCGTATGTCATGGTTACTGAGTTGTTTGGTTTTTGTTGCCGGGGCACGGTTAGCGATTTTTTCCCTCTACGTGGATACATCGGCAAGTGATGCATTATGTTGGTTCCGTTTCCTGATTTTCGCATCGTTCGGTGCATTTTGTGGTTGTTTTGGCTTTTGGTTGCTTGCTTGGCTTTTGAGCTGAACGGGTGGCTTCAAGTTGGGATGGCTTCGGGGATGATTTCCGTAAAGGTTGATATGTGCTTAATTACACATATCTTTTACCTCTAAAAACGAGCTTAAATGACCAAAAACAGACAAAAACTGCTTAACTATTCTGTAGGATTAATGGTATCAACTTTACCATTAAACTACTATCCATTCTTGAATACTGGATTTCTTGTCTTTCTCTGTCTTTTTCCTTTTCTGATCCTCAAATAGGGTTATTCGTTGGATCCTAAGATCCTTCACTTAGCAGTAGATTCAAGGTGGTTACCAAACTATGATTTGTTTCTTGGTCCAATTTATATTGAGCCCTAGTCATACTGTGAATTAACGACACGAAGGACTAATGAGGGCAATAAAAGAAAGAAGAAGAAGACGGAGTTTCTAGATTAGCTATACCCGCGTTATGTAATAATCATATAGTAATAAATACAACTTTTCATACAGTTTTATGGTATATTCGATATTCGAAGTCTAGTATTAGAATATCTATGCGTTAGTTTTATACATTATAATTAATAATTTTAAGAGAAAAGAAACTTAATTATTCAATGAGTTTGGATATTAAAATCCCAAGTTGTGTGTATAAGATTAAGTGAAGAATGGGTTTCTTTGGGACTGTTTTATCAATTCTGTTTCGGTGCATCTTTTAAAAATGACAATTAAAGTTCTAGTATAAATATTTTATTTCTTACCTATCTCATAAGATTTCCAGATCAAAGATTCATAGAATACAAATTCCATCATTGTATGGTTTTATATTTTGATGGACTAATGCGACTAGAAAAAATTGGTATTTTTTTTTATTTAGAGAATTCGATATGTATGAATATAAATAACTTACGCTAATTCAAAAATAATCCGGGATAGACGCAATGTCCAAATACCTGGAGGATTTACTCAGTATACAATTTGAAGGATTTTGTTAGGTACATGTCAGGTGTTGAAGGAAGAACTTTCTAAGTTTTACTAAAAGATTGAAGTTACAATTCCAAGAAGTGACTTTGAATATATTTTTGGGAAAGATATCAATTGGTAGAATCCCCTGATAAAGGTAAGAGATGCTGTGTAATGAATCATTGCTAACATAATGCTTTTCTGAATTATATGTAGTTCGCTGTGACTCATTGGAAAAACAATAGGCGTCAGGATAATCCAAGAAAAACAATTGTGAGTAGAAAGATACCTCTAATTGATTCTCTGGGAAGCTGTTTATAGTATGATGAATTTAGAGAATTGTAATCACTATCAAATATTGCAAAGTCTCTGGGTATTTATTACCGCAGTCAGGAATTGTAATGATTACGGAATTCTTAGTCGCTATGTTTTATACCGGCTCTATAATTCAGTGATTGGTGGAGGAAGATTAGAATTAGAGATATTGATAGAAAGAAGCAAGGATATGTGTTGTTCGTGTGAGTAGGCAACAAAAACTATCTATTCTAGTTTATTTCTGCTATGGGTTGAATATACAAGATAATTCTAGAAAATGTTTGCTATCCTAACTAATTTTGTCTTTTCTGAATGAGTAAAAGAAAATAGGGTATAACAGCAAAATGCTATTTTGAAGTTTTTTCAACAATTTGCTGTGTAGTAGGGAGAATCGGTATTTTCTGAAATCTTTATTAGAGGATTTACTAAAAAAATGTCTTTCAACAAAGATGTGAATTGGGGGGATTGGTCGACGAAATATGAATGCGGAGACTGAACTTGATATTTTTGGTCTAGCTGCGGATCGTTTGATTGAATTAAAATTTGGAATGGGTACACTTGATGTGATATGAATTCATTTGCAAACAAGCGTAGCAGATCTTTTACAAGAGGGCAATTTGATTGCCTTAGTTCGGTTAGAAATAGGCTCGATGGAAATATATATGAGCACTTAAGGCATAACTGGGGACGCAAATGCTCCAAAGAACTTGAGTAAAATTCCACTCCGATTAACAGATACTTATAAAGTTTATTCCGTGTATTACACCAGTTGTGTGTGTGTCAAGTGTTTTGGGATCCAAAACTATCCATTGACACAGATTGTTCATGGCCTGAGGCGAAATTGCGCTTATTGGGCCGGTGGATTGACTGCTACGAACTGTAACTTTTCCAATTACGAGATATTCATCCTAGTCATATGGGCGTATTTGCTCCAATTGACACGTTCTGAAGGATATAAATGTTTGGACTTAATTGGATCCTTAGCAATTCATGCGGAAGATTTTGGTCGTTGGGGGTTTCTGAGAAAGTCCATTTTCGTAAATTCCGAGAGACAAATAGGGAACACGGAAGCTTTATTTATCACCGTTGGTGTAAGATGATATATTATGTGTTTGGTAGCGGGCAGGAATTCTTTGGACTTGAATCAGGGTTTCAGTGGTTAAGACAGGTTGTTCCAGCTCTGGTATCCGTAAGAATTCCTGACTTATTGAAGGGGATAAGGTTATCTTCGAAGTATTTTTTCCTTTCCAATATTTTCTATTGGGGCTTCCCTTCATTCCTTTATTCGAGATCATAATGATGCTGAATGGGCTTTAATGAGTTCTATACATGCAACGCCAAGCAGTCCCTCTTTCTCAGTCGGAGAAGTGCATTGTTGGAACTGGATTGGAAGGCCAGGCGGCTCTAGATTCAGGGGCTCTTGCTATAGCCGAACACGAGGGAAAGATTATTTATACCGATACTGACAAGATCCTTTTATCAGGTAATGGAGATACTCTTAGTATTCCTTTAATTATGGGTGCATCTGGAGGTCTCGAAGCCATTGCTATAATAAAAGCGATTCAAACAGGATGGTTGCATCGCACCATTAATCAAATTGTACGTGATACCAACACTCTTTAATAATCTACTTTAAAGTGTAAACTATGGTTTCTATGCATCTGTAGAACCCAGAACCTTATGTAGAATTTGACACTATTTCAAATCGAAGGCAGAAACATGAAATCAATGTTGGTGAGTTTTGCATGTTTACCATTGCTCGCTCATTTGGTACCCATAGGTTGTAAAGTTTACTTACGTACACTAACTTTTCTTGTATGCAGGAATTTCAAATTCATTTGGAATTGGTGGCCACAATTCTGTTGTAGCCTTCTCAGCATTCGAACCAGGATATGAACATTAAAAAAATATTCCCTTCATCCATATAACAGCTTCATGTAGGTTTCATGTGCATGTATATGTGCTACATTTGGTCTAAACATGTTACTACTTGTTATTCATGTAAGGAAGAATGGGAATAGACGCACCAATCATATCGAAACTAAAGTGTTGAGCAAGCCAACAATTAGTTCCTATACTAATTAACCATGCATGTTTAATGTTAAAAATTTGTTTTTCTGTAAATTTAATTAATAACGTACTCTAATGTATATGAATTTACGTCATATGTATTGAACATCACATCCATTAATCTCGAAATTAGCATGCTTCTGAATCCAACAATGGCAAGTAAAACTCTAAAACAAAAGATACAGTGATAGTATTTATCTACCTCATATAGATTGACAGTTTGTACAATTAACCAGATTTACCAGCTTTCAAGAACAAAGATTTTTTTGGAAACGGCAAAGATTTTATTAAAGGACCCAAGCAGGGGCCAAAAAGATTACAACAACTCTAAGAACATACAAAACAACAGATAAGAAAACCAGATCCAAAACAAGGGATTAAAGAAAATCATCCAATCAAGATATGAACCTTGACGGGTTTGCTATCCAAGCTCCCGAGTCATTAGTTGCCAGTGAAGAACGATTAGCTATCCAAAGTAATGAATATCGTTGAGCTTGTGAAAAAATATCTTCAGCAAGAATATTAGCTTTCAAGAACAAAGCTAAGCTGCATTCCAGACTATCATATCAATATTGAACAAGAAGCATAACTGATGCACAGTTTTGAAAATGAAAAGCAAGAATATCTAAGAAAATGACCCATTCTATAATCAAGGCACACTTTTTCTTTCCGAACAATAGATATCGTATTATTTGCCCTACCAAACATGAACTAAAAGATTGGCAAGTATAGAAGAAATATATGCACATGACAATAAGTCAATAACCGACTGCATACTTGCATTTTTTTAACATATCAATCTCCGTACCAAAACAATCTTAGCTTACAAACTTTGGGTTTCATGAAATTGTCCCTCCAAATGTTATACGATCACGTCACTAATTAATAGTGCATGTGCACTCAATCATGTTGGAAAAATATAATCCCATTAATCTTTGTTTAAAATAAAGCCTGCAAGTTTCTGGTTTGGGCCAGCAGGCCAACAACCCCAATAAGATAGAAACGTTGGCAGTTATAGGTTTAGAATAGATGTATCGTTTACTTTTGTAGAACCGGTGTATCCTTCATCAAAGGCACCGATTCATTCACTATATATAGATAGGATTTCTGTAAATCAAACCAACCCTTTTCCAGTTTATATATCAAGATTTATATTAAAGGGTTCAACCCATCTTCTTTGTTTCTTTTTATGTATTCTTGAATGATGATTACATGATGCTTGTTTGATCATATTCGATCCTGGAAACCCATCATGAACCTGTGCAACAGTGGTATCAGAGCGACGAGGGATCAAACAACACTCCAAATCATGTTCATCCATCATTCATCAAACAACGCATCAATTCATGTTGCAATTCTCATTCAAGCAGCCATGGAAAAGAAGAGATGCCGAATTAAAGACGAAAGTCTGTTAAAGAAACGGTTACACCACCAATAACCGGCGGTTAACAAAAAAAAAAGGAAAGACACGACAGTCTCAAGGAGAAATTGAATGCATAGCAGTTGTAAGAAAAAGAAAGGGCATCAAAAGAAATCAGATCAGAATAATGATCAAAAGAAGGCTGTTTTGCGATTATGAATTGAAGATTGGTTGGAGATTTTTCTTGCAGTTTCAGTTTTCGATTGTGCTAACCCCACCATGACGGCGTTAACCCGCTTAAAATCGTGATCATTTGAGACATCATGAGAAGTCAGGCCGAAAACTTTGAAACCAAGATGGCGGCACTAACCCTGCTGGAATTTGGTTCAACTAGAAACCGAAAAGCCATGAAGAAATCAACACCAAATGAATCAAAACTATGTTTTGAAAAAAGCAAGGAACAAGAAGATTGAAGGACACAAAGATTAATAAGATTAGGGGGGAATATGTTGGAAAATTATAATCCCATTAATCTTTGTTTTAAACAAGCGGGATAGCCCGCGCGTTGCGGCGGGCCTTCATTTTTTGGCGATAATTGGGATTCGTAGATAAACTAAATGTATTTGTCAAATTTCAAGCGTAAGCATCAAAACATATTGTTCAAACTCTCTATCAATATATACACACAACACGGTATGCGTAGTTCCTAAACAACATCAACGAATATGACAGCGACAAACGTGAACAATGACCAAACACCAACAAAACAAAAAAGGAAATAGTCACACAAACAAATACTTATACTGTATTCTTTTACCTGGACATTTGGGATTATGCCTTCTTTTCCTTTTTTGTTTCAGGGGAAGAGTTGATAGTTGATTTTGGTTTAGTTTGCTTGCCTGTTTCTTCTGTTTGTTACAGTTTTGAAGCTTCCAACTCTGGTTTCACAGGATCGATCCTTCTGTAACTTCCTTTTGTAATTTCTTTTATAATTAACATTCTTTTCTTGGTTTCTTATGTTCCCTTCTCTATGATGCTTCAGTCTCTTTGTCAATCGGCTGTTGCAACATCTTTTTTTTAACTTCAGGTGTTATAGGTTCCTATTCTTTATGGCGTTCGTAGTTCTTTATCAATTTTTTTTTCAAAAAATTGGGTTTTCTTCAACAAGTTTCTTAGAGAACTCTTCAGTTAGCATTATTCAAATCATAAATGAAGGCCTCAAATAATATCCCTGTGCGTGAGACTTTGGTTGAAAAGGAAAAAAAACCTTACTTTTCTTTCAAAAAAACTATTAGTGCTACCAATTTTAAAAAACTTTTATTCCTTAGTATAACATTAGTATTAAATAACGTCATAATTTTTTTGTATAAAAAATCATTGGCTTTAAAGAATGTTTGGATGTGTGCCTACGCTCTACGTTAAATATTACAACTTATGCAGTGGTTATACTTTTTTTTATCATATTTATCAACGTAACAAACTTTCAGAATGACCTGTTTTCACCTAACCCCCTTTGACATGTTACCCAATCCGCGCACCCACTCAGTTCACACCTGAAGTATCTTTATTAGATATAAACAACTTAATAGGTCTATTTAACCTTAATATCATACTACAAACTTAAAACCTTTCTTATCGTTAATTCAAAACACTTAAAAACAAGCCATTATAACTCCTCTTATGGGGCGTTTGGATTAGTTTATTTCTCCGCATATTGTCTCTATCTAAAATAAGAGGATAGGCTCATATGGCCCATCTTTTCTACTTACACCTTTTTCAGCACTAATATTTATTTAAGTTAGTTTAGGCTATGATCATTACAGTAAGCCCAAGCTCTGATCCTGTTTGGCTTTTTAAATTCAGAATAGAAGGCGAGGGGCTATAATGAAGTTCGTGATTGAGATTTAAAGAGTAGAGAATAAAGCAAGAAAGGACAATACCGTATGATGGTCAAGTTTCTTGTCTCTGATCTTCTGTTCTATAGGTTTTTTCGAAGCAAAAAAACCCAAAACATGCTCTAGCTCGCATCCTAATGAACAAAAAAAAAGATCAGTACTTCATCTGAAATTAATATGCATCTTCAAACACTCCTATAAAAAAAACTAACTTATGGTCATTGTTATGTACTGTTGCTTTTATCCGTAACATTTCCATGGGCTGAAAGCATTAGTATAGTACTATGTAGTATGCAATTTGGGCTGGGTTAGTATATCTTTATTTGTTTCTACTGATCTAATATCACATTTATCAATATAAACTTCATCATATCTAATCTAAAGTGTAGCAATGATCAAAACATATGTCCATAAGAAAAAAGAAAAGGAAGTATATAGCATAGGGTCATAGCAAGTTAACCCGGAACCCGTCATCATTTTTTTCGGTAAATATTATTTGCATAATCACCACCGGGAGTAGGGATTTACTTTATACTGACCTGTACATGGGAGCTCCTATCATATGTGATGAATACAATTAGCAGGAAGCTCTTCGTTCAATAACTATTCGCGCAACAATGTTGACGCCTCTGGTGGCGCATATCTTTCAAAACTAAGCAAAATTTATAACCATATTGGTATTACTCTGCCATGGCCATCCACAACATGTTCAGAAATAAACGTGTACTACAAACGATGAAAATCTATAATATGATAAAGGATAAATATTTTCAACATATAAATGCTTATCTTTTGAATGTAAAAACAAACACCAAACATGCTGGTTTCAAGGTGCTAGAAACTAAATCTGCACAATATTCAGTTTCGTGAACTCAGCAGTATATAGTTTCCTCATGAGCTTTCGAAAGACCATCAAAAAGTATAAAAAGGTGTGACTTATCTGCAAAGGTAAAAAAACACTTTCATCAGATGTGATAGTCATGTCGGTCCGTCATGGGCTCAAAATAAGTTGCAAGTATTAATTAAAAGCATTAAATGCCGAAACACTTGTCCCTCAATTGGAACTTCATTTTACATGATTCTTGTAGACCTGCAATGTTCCGAAACATTACTCCTTATTCAAAATCTAGCATAAAGGATTTATACTTTTCGCTATTGATCACTGTCATCTTTATCTGTTCCAATAATCCCCTTTTATAAGTGCATCAAGTAACTGACACCCTATGCGTTCACAAATGTAACTCCAATTAGTATGAGAAAAAAATGTCTTCGAATCACTAAATTTCGTGTCCAGACTATAAAATTTCAATCGGCCAAGGCTTACCATAAACAAGTTAATACGAACTCCAAAGAAATATGCAAACTGGAAATTAGACAAAAAACCCCAAATAATGATAAAACCTTAATTTAAATAACATCAAACTTTATATATTTATTACCTTTTTGTGTTTTATGGATTTTTGCTTAGGAGATGTTCTTTGATTCCACATCTTCTTCTTCCCTCATTGTGGTGGCACTGATCATCCTCAAGTATAAGTTTGTTGATTGAATGTTGTTCTTTGAATGTTCTGTCTTGGTGACCTGGATCATCCTCAGAGTGTTGTTGAATGTTCTGCTTAACTACGGGTTATAAGGGTGTTGATTATAGGCAGCCCAGAATATTAAGCCAGTTGGGAGCCCAACGTTTTGGGTTCGTCATCAAACGACTGCGATTTTTTGTCGCCTAATAGGATATATATTAATAAAGCCTGCAAAGTTTCTGGTTTGGGCAGAAGGCCAAAACCCAATAAGATAGAACGTGGCAGTTATAGGTTTTGAATAGATGCTATCGTTTACTTTTGTAGAACGGGGTATCCTTCATCAAAGGGCACCGATTCATTCAATATATATAGATTAGGATTTCTGTAAATCATATCAACCAACCTTTTCAGTTTTTAATATATCAGAATCTTTACAAGGGGTTCAACCCAATCTCTTTAGTTTCTTGTTATTGATTCTTGATTGATGTTTACATGACGCTTGTTTGATCATCATATCGATCCTGGGAGATAAGATTCAGACCTGCAGATACAAGATAGCAATTTAACGGGTTATATGATCGGACAATTAAGCACACAGTTAATTAGTGCACTGACTAAATTACAACTTCTAAGTAAGCGTTGGTTTTTATTGATCGATTGCAAATTAAACTAACGGGTTATTCGAACTTTTCCATTTTGTTCTCTATATGCAGTGCTTGAGGTCTGTGTCTCTGTTTCTTTCCTCGGCAATCAGTCTTTATGGTAAAGTCTGGCATGACTGGAACTGGATCGAACATTAAACTTAAGTACCTAGAATCATCACCACAAAATGGAAGATCGAGGGAAATAAAACCTACGCTTACTTCAGAAACATGTTTTGGGCACCATTTACTTGGGTCACAGCTATTAAACCAGAGCTACAAACAAGTTTGAGAAAAGTAACATTTATTTAACTATAACATACACCACTCCAAACTGTCATCACCTCCAAGCTTGGTGTTTGACCATTCAAGCTTCACCATTCAAGCTTGGTGTTTGACCTGAAAGATTGTGTTCAAAATAAACCAAGCATTGTTAGTGACACTCTCCAAACTGTCAAAGCACATTCTACCAAACTGGTTATCCAAATAAATGAATAATCAACCAACATGAAGATTTTCTAACATGGTAAGTAAAAGGACACAACTTGGTACCTCATTTATATTTTGAAGCGCATCGAGAATATGCTGCAACTCATTGACAACAATCTCTATCTTCATCCGTTGTGAGGGGGAATCCACAGAGCATGATATTCCAATCTTCACAATTGCAATCAAACACTCCTCCATTTTCAGTGCATTTGCTTCTGTACTTTGCAAGACAATTGCATCACCATCAATAACATCGATCACATGATCTGGAAATGCAACAGAAGCGGATTTATGAAGGCTAAGGCCTTCCTTAAAGACGTCGTCTGTCGGATTCTTTCCTGTCATCACCTCTAATACTAATATTCCATAACTGTATACATCCCCACTACTTGTCATCTCACTGCCGAGACCATACTCTACAAATTTTAATAAACAGTTACTTTACAAAAAATGTAAAACAGTAAGTAAATATAAGCATCTTGGAGTACACTAATTATATATTACCTGGAGGTGCATAACCAATTGTTCCTTTTATGCCGGTTGAGCTGTTTTGGTTTGCATCAGCTCCAAGAAATCGAGCTAATCCAAAGTCTCCAACATGTGCCACCATCTCATCATCAAGTAAAATGTTGCTAGGCTTCAAGTCCCCGTGAATGATAGTTGTTTGGCAGCGATTGTGAAGATAATCAAGTGCGCACGCAACATCCATGAGAATATTTATTCTTTGGAGAAGGTTAAGTCTCGATGTAATTGCATTTGAATGCAACCAATCATGTAAACTTCCTTTGGGCATGAACTCGTACACTACAGCTTTAAAATCATTACCTTGAAAGTCAACACTTGAACATGAAGTTATTATCTTCAACAAATTCCGATGTCGAATGTTGCGCCATGCTTCACATTCTCTTATAAAACTTCTGTGAGCTCCTCTGTTTTGAAGATGTAGAACTTTGACCGCAACATAGCTATCACCATCACTATCAAGGATTCCTCTATAAACAGAGCTAAACCCACCCTTTCCAATCAAATTAGCTTCAGAAAATCCATCAGTAGCCTTGAGAAGTTGATTGTAGGAAAGTTTCAAAAACTGTTCTCTCCTTGATGATTGAGACGGGTGGCCATTGCTTTTCTTCTTACAAATGACATACACACTGCCTAAAATTGTGAAAAGTGTGGATGCAATTAAAATGACAATTAAGAATGTAGGAAATCTTTTTTTATGTTTCTTTGTCCCCTTGCATTTGGGCAACCCAAGTTCAACCACACCTCCACAAAGCCTATTATTCCCTGAAATTGAGAAGGCACTTGCATTGGTGAACACTCCTTTGACTGATACTTCACCCTCAAAATCATTAAAGGATAGGTTCACAAATTCTAATGAAAACTGTTCCAAGAATAGAGGAATTTGGCCTGACAGATTATTATTATGTGAAAGATCAAGTTGCACCAAACCTTTCAAGGAACTTAATGATGGTGGTATTACACCTGTAAATAAGTTTTCTTGGAGGGATAAAGATGAAAGGCTAGTACAACCACCAAGGGTACTAGGAATCTCCCCTGATAAGTTATTCGTTGAAAAATCAAGATTGGTCAACATCTTGAGGACTCCAACCTCGGTAGGAAGTGAACCAGACAGTTGGTTTTGAGAAAGATCTAATGTTATGGCTAGAGATGGAAGTAGAAGAAGTGTTGGTATTTTGCCACGTAGTTTATTGTCATAAAGGGATAATTCCAATAGGTTATGACAATCCCCCAAGCTTGATGGAATATGTCCTTCTAATCTGTTGGAATATAACCAAAGGGTGTTCAGCAATGATAAGTTTCCTATGGAATCTGGGATTGATCCTGAAAGCTGGTTGTCATGTAGACCAACAAATTGTAGCTTTTGAAGCATACCAATGGTCATCGGGATTTTACCTTTCAATTGATTTCTTCCTAAATCTAAAATCTTCAAGCCAACTAGACTACCAATACTTGAAGGAAGGTTTCCATATAATTGATTTCTATGTAGATTTAGATAGCTGAGCTGACTGGAAAGATTTCCGATTGATATTGGGAGCACTCCTTGAAAACGACAATTCGTAAGATCCAAAACCTGCAATTTGCTGCAGTTTTTCAAATAATCAATAAACTTCATGTCATCAGCTTCCTCGTCGTCTCCATGGAAGTTGTTATTACTTAGGTGAATTCTATAAATATCACTCAGTTTTGCAAAATTAATTGTCAACTTCCCACTAAAACTGTTTTCAGTCAGTTCAAGATGCATTAATTTAGAACAGTTAGATATAGATGGTGGAAGAGGTCCACTCAGTTGGTTATCTCTTAACTGAAGAAATTCAAGGTTTGGGAGCATTGCACCAAATTCTAGAGGAATACTACCAGTAAGCTCATTCTCTGACAATGAAAAATTAGTTAAGAAGGTGAGGTTATAAATGGAATGAGGGATTGTACCAGTTAAGTTGCAAGCACCAGAGTAAAATAATCTCAAGCTTTTCCAACGACCTAAGGTGTTTGGGATGCTCCCACCCAAAGGATTTTGGGTAACAGAGAATTTTTCCATCGATGTAAGATTCCCCAAGAAAGGTGGGATGCCACCAGTTAACTCATTGTAACCAATTACAAGATGAGTAAGTTTGGAGAGGAAGCTGATCTCCACAGGTATGCTTCCAAAAAGCTTGTTATGCCTAAGCAAGAGTTCTTTAAGGTCAGAGATACCCGATAGGTTAGTGGGAAATGGTCCGTCGAATTCGTTTTGTTCAAGATAAAGTAAACGTAGCCTGCTAAGACGACCGAGTTCATGAGGAATAGTTCCTTGAAAACTGTTGTCCATGAGAGAAAGATCACGGAGGAAGCTGAGGTTCCCTACATGAGGAGACAACAAGCCTATAAGGCCTTGGGACTCTAGTTGTAAAGCGGTCACTCTTCTGTGGCGCTTTCCACATGAGACACCACTCCACTCACAGAAATGAAAGGAATCGTTCCATGAAGTGAGAACCCCATATGGATCTTGGGTGATCATTGACTTGAACGACAATAAAGCCTGGAAATCAGTCTCATTTCCGACACCGAAAACAGATGTGGTGGCGGTAGTTTGAAATATAAAAAGACTACAAAAGAGGAAACTAGGAATACTATAGAAAAACGAAAAGCATGTTATGCGTTGTTTGGAACTCATTTTTTGGAAATAAATTCTTAACATTACCAGTTTTTGGCTTTCTATATAAGCTGTCTAATAATCCTCTACCCACACATGTATGTGACAAGTGTTCCTCATATTATCCAATCATTGTTTCAAGTGTTCCAATTAAATAAGTAGAAAGATATGTAGGAGGGTTTTGTAGAAACACGTTGCAAAGCTCATACTAATAACACGGTCTCAACTCTCAACTCTCATGTGATAACGTATGTGAAATAAATCACATATCTATTAAAATAAATTTATAGGCCGTCCAACTAAACCTTTGTTTTCGTTTACATTAATTTCGATCAAATTTATGTCCGAAAACTATTAGCCGTATATAAGAAACCAAACTCTAATTTATCAAAGTGACATGACCGTCTCATTGATTTTGATGTCCATGTGTCACACTCTGAGAGTCGGTCCCTTGAATACGAGTTCTCTTTATACATGTATACAAGCTGCATGTGTATTTTAGCAAGTCTTATAATCATATCCAAACATTTTAACATGGGTTCATGTCACAACTAAAAATAGTGCATAATGTGTTTCTTTAATACGGAGTAGTATGATTTATCTAGCATCTTTTGCTTGATTAAATCTTACAAATCTTAACGGGCTTATTGTTGCTCCTTATAAGCGTGTACATCTATATAGCTAAAGTTATAAAATTTGGAGGCCTCACAAAATCCTTTTGCGCACCTCTCCAATTAGGTCTGCAAAGCAAAATAACAAGTTTGATGTGAAATAACAGTTAACCCAAGTGAGACTTTATATGATTAAAAGTAACTTAGAAGGATAAAAACGGAATTCCGGGACTAATTTTTATTTGTATAATTTAATTACTGTTCATTAGATTAATTTATTATTATTTTGCTATTACTGCAGCAATTGTGAAGAGGCCAGCACTACAGCAATTAGGTGAATTAATTGGAGTTGAACGTTATGATGTAAAATCGAGTAATAATACATCAAATTAAATTCAGATATATTTCTAGCTTTTGCTCATAATCCACTATATTTTAAAATGTATTTAAGATATTTGACTAACTATAAATCAACATAAACTTGTTTCAACTGACTTGGCCTTATAAAAGCTTATGGATTATAAAAGCTTTCATAAGTTTGCGTTACAAACAAAACTAATTTTATAAGATAACTTATATTAAAATCTAAAGCCTCTGTAAACTTCTATAAACCCCGCACCAAACACAACCTGATATTTCCGAACCAAAAATACGACCATTAATTAATACAACGCATGCATCAATGCATCACGTTCCGTCTATGTCATTTATTTAT
>BQNB010163779.1:0-14405 GCA_026074375.1 Tanacetum coccineum
TGCATCGAGTTGTTTTACTTAATTACCACACAACCATGATACCAAAATGTTTTGCAATGAGAATGAGATCTTGAAATGAGAACAAGTGTTTTGGTAATAAGGAAAAGGGTTTATGCATTGAGAATGAGGTCTTGAAATGAGAACAAGTGTTTTGGTAATAATAATAAAGGTTTGTAATGGGAATAAAGGTTTAAAACGAGAATAAGAAATTGGTGTGAGTAAATACGAATGCTTGTATAATAACGCAAATTATACAATAAATATTAATAAGATGAAATTAATGATTAGGTCGTGGCCAGGTACCGTTGTGCGTTGTAGAGATATTTGTTTCGTTGTGTAGAGATTATTTAGTTCGTTGTATAGAGATTATTTGGTTCGTTGTGTAGAGATTATTGGTTCGTTATGTAGAGATTGTTTGTGCGTTGTGTGGAGATTATCTGTGTGGTTATCATATGTCGATGTGAGTTCTCGTAGCCCCACTTTTTAAATCTTTTCCGTTAGGGGAAAATGATACTCAAAAGTGTTCTGAACTGTTTTCTAAACTATGCGAAATGTAGTTTTGGTTTTTAGGACAATTTATGTGCTTATGACTGCTATGTGAATGATATGTGTTGGTACGATATGCTGTGCGGGACTTGTGAACTTCGCCGTATATATAGCTCCAGCTAGTAGGCTTTAGGTATGGTAAGACATTCGGGGTTGCGACCCTAAGATCGGTTGTACACGCTGATGATAAGACTAGCGGGGATGCTAGGTCTTGGTACATGATTAGCGGGGATGCTAAGTCATAGGTTTGTGATTGTTTGCATATATCCACTGTCATATAGCACAATTGTCCAACTGTTTGAGATATTGGCACAGTGACTGGGTTTCCTTTAAACCTACTAGCTCACCAACATTATTGTTGACGTTTTCGAGTGTCATTTTCAAGTGTGTTTTAATAAAGGTAAATGGATGGTTGTGGAGATTAAAGATATGCACCCTTGGGAATTTGGGATTCAAGACTGAGTTCTTACTTATCAAGATTGAAACAAGAATCCTTTGTAAATTAATCTTTTGTAAACTTTGGATGGTATGATCTTGTATCTTGTGCAATGTGAATCATTACATAGCATTCCCGTGTTTCCTCCGCTGACAGGGTGTGACAACTTCCTCCAGCCCAACTTTAGTAAGGTTGAATTTTTCTCATTGAAGTATGGCAGCACTTTATCGACTTGAAAACTGAGCAACAAAACGATATTCACCAGGAATCACCTATAACAGGCTATAACCAATACATATTAATAACCAATCCGTAAAAAACTTAACTACTAAACCAACATAATTAGATGTAAATTTGATATATTTTGTCAAATTCATATCCTTAAATCCTAAAAAAGCGAAAAGAAAAAAAACTTATAATAGTAAAAGAAGCGGGTAGATACAAACCTTAACTTTCAATGGTAACTAAAAGCAATATATGATGTGTTGTTTGTAAATCCTATATGATGTGCTGTTTGTAAATCCGAATAATCGTTATTTGAACACATGTTTTAACAACTGGAGTCGTGGTAGAAAAGAGATTCGCCCAAGGTTACTGACCTCATAAGAACTAGTATTAGCTGGTGCATCATCTCTGTCAGTATCTACAACTTCTTAACCAAATTGTTCCAACGATAAATCTGAACCCCACCAGCTTCTGTAACCTTCATCAGCTTGTCGAGGCTACCCTTAACGAGCAATCCGATCAGGTTTGGTTGAGGCCGTTTTTGCCATTTCACAGCCATAGTACCAAGCCTGAAAACACTGCAAACATCATAGCAAACCAGACCGCCACAACCGTCCTACGGCTCATCCCAGCTGACCTCTCAGCCGCCCTAAACTCCCCATCCAAACTATTGACCAAGTTATTAACTCTCAATATCTCAAGACCATTCATAGACACATCTACAAACACATCTTTATAATAAGCAACTGATAGCCCACTCTTAACCATAGACAAATCAACAACATTTATCATGATTTTTCCACCAACATACACATTCAAATATAACTCATTCATAGATTTACTCACAATGTCGCAAAAATGCAAACGAATAAGATACGGGTGAGAACCATCATGATCAAACTGGCATGTAATATTAAAATTCAAGACAATAGTATTCAAGCTCCCCATTTGTATAGCTGATGCATACACAGTCTGAGGCACAATCAAAGGCGAACTGCCTTCAAGATACATAACAACCGTGGGAGCAACCCGTAGATTTTTTGCAGCTTCTTTGTTCTTCAAATACTCCTGAATCCCAAGCCCGTCCCAACGTATCGTTCCCTAGACCAATAACCGTGTCACCAACGTTTAACCTATATATTCTCTGAAACGAATTTCTTGACATCCCCTCAACTTTTTTCCAAACAGGAAAAAGCGCGTCTGAAACATCTTCTATCAGCATATCAAGAGCCGAAACAACTTCTATCGCGTTAACATAAGCCAAACCCGAAACTTAATTTTTAGCCTCTCCATCGTCACATTCATCAAATACTCCCGAATTTATAACCCTTTAGGAATATACTCATTCAGCAAAACCACCGTATCATTCGTTATGACAAACTTTCTGAGTCCAAAACTTTAGCCGATTTATAAATAGCAAGAGGGATGTTTGCATTAGGGTCAACTACTGCTGTGTCTTTCCCTTTGTATTGCAAATATTATGATTGCGTACTTCTGTCGCCACACCCCAAAATCTTATATTTGCAATATAGATTTTACGTAAAAACGTAACTAAAACAAAAGAAAGACGACATTAATATTAAAATGCAGATAGTTTAGTATATTAAGCATGTGAGGCTTACCCAATGATTATGTAGTAACTGAGCATTGAAAATGTGTCTAAAATGGACCCAAATCATCCTCAAGCTTCTAGTCTTGAAATAGCAAAAAATGTAATTGTCATTAGCGATAGTCTTTCAAAAGCTCGTAAATAATCTTAATGCCTCTTATTTATGAAAATTGGCTTCACCATGATAATAATACAAACCTTGAACTTGCTCTTTTTGTGTAAGCAACATCCCTTTTCTTCAACTTAAACCGTCATTTCAAAGCAAGAAAGCGTTCTTCCAATGGATCACCATGTTATTCTAATTCATAGGCCTTTCGTTTTAAAGCATTAGCCTACCGTTGCAATTCAGATAAAGTGACCGCACCTGAAGTATGAAACATGTGTGGTACAGTGTGTCATTATACATCTAATGCCTAAAATCACCCACGTATATCTAATGCCAAAAAGCCCCTGCATTAATGAATAAAACTAATATACATATTAGATGTAGAGTCAACTATGGAAAAAGTCTGTGTTTATACATGCTGTAATTCACCTACAATTCAAACTCATAGTACAACTTTTCAACAGAAAGAATTAATAAATAAAAAAACATACCTTTTTACAGAATTATTGTTAGCTTACACGGCAGCTGAATAAGGAACCTTTTCGCCTCCATCCTCGTAATCAAGAATCTCTTCCTTGTAAGGATCGTCATCATTAATCTTAGTTTCCCCTATTTCTATCACTCAAAACAGATCTTACTACGGGTTCGTTAAGCATCTTGAGTTGTTTCAGAGCTTCCGGATAGTCCGGATACTATAAGAAGCAAACCACACAATACATTACATGTGCGAGTATCTGAACACACAAAACTACTTGAATAACTATAAAGTAATAATAACAACCTGCTAACTGCTCCTCATATCATGAACCACCAATTCTGAGCCAAAATGTACAAGTTCAGCAGTCTGAAGCATGTCATTATGATGACTCTTTGAGCTAACGACTCTATAAATCACATCCATTTCCATGAAAGCGTCAGCTTATACTACAACTGCATTTTTTGCTGCCTTCACCCAGAATCCCCTGCCACATATTTAGTTCCATCACATTTAATCATAATTGAGTCCACCGCCATCGGTATCACGTTGTTTTGATAGATATAAGAAAAAATATGTGACCTGTACAGTAAACACACCGTTCATGCCATCAAAGTTTTATCACCGACAAGACACATTTTAAGTAGACATACAAAAAACCTGTTGTTAAACCTACAACGACTCTTGTCATTATACTTTTTTCAATAGTTTTTATTTTGAAATGCCAATGCATTAAAATTTGTTCTAACCCAATAAATACTCCATCTGATCAAGTGTAGGATAAGTAAATAATGCGTGAATACAACAAATGCATTTAAAAACTTATAAAAATGAGAAGAGTAGCCGTTACATACTCTTTGAGGACCTCTTTTAAAATGATGCTTTTCCTGGAACCCATTCCACCACCTATGAAGAGGAGTACGAGGATTCTATCGCTATGAGCCACGACTCCCATCACCTCCGTAAAGGCGTCTTCACTGCCACCTTTTCTCAGGGTCTTAGCTCCTATCACTTTCATTTCCTCAACCATTGTGGTCAATGCCCTTGTCACTTTTAAGTCATTTGTCATTTTATGGAAACATTGATTTCTACATGTAACATAACAAACCAATTAGTACAAAAAACATAATTAAATGACTACTCCTTTTCTCATGTAAACAAAGTTATGATCCATGTTTAAAAACTAAACAAAAAGTATCTAGCAAGACCATGGTGACTTAGTTTAAAAGCACATTATTTTTGTTAGTCAAATAATTTAGGCGTGTTTTTCTCAAATAACAAAAATACCTGAATCAAGTGAGTAATGAAAAAAAATTTGCACAAAATTTTAGCAAGTGACATGCGCCTAACTTCAATACTGTATATACGATGAAAGAAACATACTGCGTCGTTAACGTGACCAGACTCGACCTTAAGTACTTATGGAGGAGGGGTAATACCAATTGGTCATCCTATGAAAAACAACACTTATTGCATAACTACCCATTTGTAGTATTGCTAGCTGCAATGGAATCCATGGGCCTATCCATCTCATCAAGCATGAAGTCATTAGCACCTCTAAGTATGACAACAACCTGCTAAATTTATCATTATTAAGAAAAAATGACCCGACATTTATAATTTACTAACAATAACAAGTGTTTGGTCAAAATAACTTTTATGGATCTATAAAAACTACTACACCCTGAATCTTATCTTGCTAGAATTACTAATCTGACTATAGTCGTGTACATTCCTTTTAAGGACGGAACAATGACATCTTATGCTTTAGCTAGTTCTCAAGAAAGAGGGCAATTATTTATTAAAGCCGGAGCGAAAGTTTACAAAGGTCAGATTGTCGGCATTCATCAACGACCTGGTGATTTATCCCTCAATGTATGCAAAAAGAAAGTTGCTACCATTAAGGTGTCCACAAAGATAAACCTTAGGTTTATCTTTGTGAAAAAACAGGAGTAGATAAACCTTAGGGGGTGTTTCGGCCATCTAATTTGAATGAGGCGAAGAGCTTCAGCGGTTTCAAAAAGCCACATTAAGGTGTCCACAAAGATAAGCCAATAAGCCCTCAAATAAGCTAGTTTTGAATTATTTCAAAAATCCCAAAATAAGCTAATCTAAACACCACCTTTAGTAAATATTATTTTTTTGTTTAGTTCTCTAAACACGACAGACTCGTTTGTCGCCTACAATCTAAAACCACATAAGCCATCCTAATTTTGTTATACTATGCAGCAGAAGTAAAAAATATAACTGACCAATAATTTTGAGCATGCAAATAAGCCAACAGGCGCAACCGGCCATTGATCAGTACCATATTTCTCCAAAAGCCTAACTACAAACAAACTCATATCACTTTTAAAAAATCTATACCAAAATAAAACAATAGAAAAAAAAATCCAAAACTAATTTTTATAAACAAAAAACATACTAAACTCATTCACATAATCCATAATCAAAGTAAAACCTTAAAAACTTAGTTATTTAACTCGAAACTTGCCTCGAATGATCCTTAGAAGCTTTGGTGTCGGCTCCATTGCGGTGGTAACAACAGAATTCCAAGGTAAAATTTCAAAATTTGTTATAACAAAAGAAGAATTAAATAAATCTCAAGAAAAACCAATTAATAATTCACTAACATAAAATTATAAAGTAGACCCACATCATATAAACAATTTTGAGCATTGTGTGTGTGTTTTTGAAGAAGAATAAATAATGAATCGGTGGTGTATCGAAGAAGAAGATTAAAGAAGAAACTGGAACAAATAATGGGGGCGGTGGGGAGGTTTAGTGGGACACGTGTTTCTATCTAAAAACGGGACGTAATAAATGGCGGGATAATAAGAGATGGGTAGTATCGACTATGGGTAGTATGGTTCGGGTCGCACCTGGTGATTTCCGGCGGGTTGACCCAGCACCCGGCGGGTTCTGATGGGTTGAGCCAAATTTTCATTAAATGCATTATTACCCACATCCTGCCTTTTATATAAAACTTATAATATAACCGAAAAACATCATGTTGTTTTTCAAGTTACATACATAAAATCTAAACATTTTCATATGTTGCTTACATAATTCATACTTGCATACGTCCAAATCATATTCGAACCAGATAATAGTGCACACAGTTGAAGAATTCAAGTGCATCATCAAAGGATTTCGATCATATCATGTTTCACTTAGGGCACATGATAGTGGAATCAAATATATGATTATATTATGTTTTGATATAACATGTTAAGAAATCTAACATAAACAAATTTCATGATTAATTAATTTGCCATGTAAACAAAAAGGGAAAGCCAGATTTGTTGTCGAGTGAGTTCATAACTACAATTAGTAAAATTTGTTCATAACTACATTTAGTAAAATTTGTATAAACTATTAGTGATTCAAAATTAAAATCAAACAACATTTTAAATAATAACATTTAAGAAATAAATTATTGGTTATATACATTTTATGCAGCTTATGATTTATTAGAAGTGCAGGGAGCAATTCTGTACTTCTATCTAACAGTTTGAGTTCTTTAGCTTTGTTTGGCAAATTTGTCAAAGATAAGGGGCTGAAGTAGAAATTATGGGTATATAAACACTTCCCCATCTCTAGGGTTCATTCATTCGATCATATTATGCCTCTCTCTCTCTCACACATACACACACATACACACATATATATACATACACACACACATCACTCTGCGCATGCTTTAGGTATAATTTGGGTAGTATTTTTTTAAAGATCATCTTGATCTTGTTTGTTTTAGGTAGTTTTTGTCTCTGAGAATTATACTGAGGTTGTTTGTTGTAAGTTCTTCTACTCTTTCTTATGTTGCATCTATTTGGGGACAACACCTTGTCTTGTGTATTGTATTGGTGAACACACGATTATAGACTCATCTTTTAAACTATAAGTAATAAAAGATCATCATATGGGTGGTTGGTTGGGTGATTTATAAGGTGGTTTGGTGCTAGTTTGATAGTTTTCACATGGTATCAGAGCAAGCAATCACCGCGATTGTTTGTTCTTGATCAATTGGGAAATTATGGTTTTAAAAAACATAGGGTTTTTTTGCTCCAAGTGTTTTATTGTTATTAGATATTTGGATCTGGATTCTTGGTGGTTCAATTGAGTTTTTGGTTGGTTAATTGCTCGGATTCGAACAATTGAGTTCTTGAGGTTTTTGGTTTCTTAGTGATTCTTGGTTATTCTGAGGTATATCTTTCTCTTATTAACTAAGTGAATCAAGAAGGGAGAGTATAAGTCTTCCGTTGGGTTTATTACATGCTCTCTAACACCACCCACACTCTTTTAGTTTCTTGTCATTTTCTTTATTGTTTTAGACTACTAAGGATAGGTTGGGCCACTATTGAGAAGTTTGTAGATTTGGATTGGTGGTTTGATTGTGACTGTGGTGTTAGGCTGGTTTATCATTCTTGTTTGTTTGATTCTAGTCAATTTCTGCCCTTGACCTACCACTTTAGTGGCAAGGAATCCGGAGAACTTCTAAATTGACTAGATTATTGGTTATTCTTCTGATTTATTTTATTTTATTGCTTGTGGGTATCTGCTTTATGTGTCTGCTTTATTTGCTTGTATGGTTATTTGTTTCATTATGGTTGAAGTGTTGATTAATAGTCTGGATGCTGGTAATCTTCTATATTTGCAACCTAATGATCATTCTAATGTGCCTATTGTTAGTTTTTAGTCGATTACGTTTGAGAATTATAAAATGTGATCTAATGCTATGAAAATTGCTCTTAAAGGTAAAAATAAGACGGGATTTATTGATAGGACTTGTGTTAAACATGTTACTAGTCATGTTTTGTCCCAACAATGGAAAAGGTGTAAGGCCATTGTTTTTGGTTGAATTCTTGGTTCTTTATCTCAAGAATTGTATTTGGATTAAGTTTATTCTAAAATTGCATCTAAAGTTTGGTCTGAATTAGAAGAAATATATGATAAATGGATGGATATGTTATATTCAATCTTGTATACAAAATAAATGAGTTAAAGCAAAAAGAATTGTTTGTGCCTAAATATATTATACTCTTAACTCTCTGTAGAGAGAATTTGACATTCTTACCTCTTGTACTTGTGTTGCTCATGAGGGAGTGCTTAAACACAACCAGTTGGTTAGGGTTATTTGGTTTCTTATAGGGCTTGATGATGTGTATTAACCGGTTAGGAGAAATTTATTGGCCAGAGATCATTTACCTAATGTAAAGGATGCCTTTGCCATTATGTCCAGGGAAGTTTTATAAGGGACTTGCACCTGGTAAACAATCTGCTAAGAAAATGCATGTTGCTTTTGTTGTTAGAACTAATAATAATAATAATAATAATAATAATAATAAACGTGTATGATGGCGATTGTTGGCGACTGGCTTCGAGTGCATCGTCCAATCCGATTGTTCCATCATTTGTTGTTTTGAATCATCAATTCAACAAAGGTTATTACAATGTGATATCATTAATTCAACAAATAAAATAATAATAACAAAGGTGTGTGTATGCGATTGCTATAGAGGGTGATTGGCTTCTTGTGGTCATTCTTTCATTATTTGTGGTTTGAATCTTCAATTCAACAATTACTACAAAGTGATATTATTTTAATAATGATCATCAATAGGCATATACAATTTTGCTCATGGCTATCGATCATTCATGGTTAACATTGTTCATCCAATCATTGGTGTTTTGCGGCATTAATTCAAAAAGTTTTGTTGAATTATAGGTCTTTCATCCTTTTTGTAATTATTTCATTCATCTGGTTTTGTTTTACTTTGGATCTCGCATTGTTGTTCTCGTAGTGTGTTGTGGAGCTTGGTATGGTGGTTGTGCATTTTCATTGCCCTTTTGTGGGTCTTAGTGGTTTTCAAGATGGTGGTAGAAACGGGCTTGCCAAAACTTTATTGATCACACACCTTCATGATCGTCATTGCAATGGTGATGTGCAAGCCATCACAAGACAATCTTTGTCCACTAATCTTGCTGTTTTTTAGGAGGCTGAGGTAACGTTTAAATGCATGGGCATCTGGTTATGTGAGGGTTGTTTCAAGACGCACAGTCTTCGTTCTTAGTGTCGGCATGGCAAGGGTTCTAATTTTGTGTCACCCCCTGATTGCGGTGATGGTGTTGTTAGGTTCGTGCTCTATGACCTTACCAAACCACACGTTCCTTCTTCTTCAGAGCAGCTTGATCACGTTGATGATTTGGCGCAAGTCTAACATGGAGGTTTTACTTTGGCTCTCCTTGATAGTTTATTTTTAAAAGGGCTTCATACTGTCAAATCATCCCTGCCAAGTGTCGTTTAGGGTTCTCTAGGGTCTTGAAAGAAGCTCTTGATAAGGTGATCTGCACACCTGATGACATCTCTTGATGGGTTAGTTTGTTAGTCTTGCCTCTTTGTCTCCTTAAAACCTTTCGCCCGAGGAGTAATCTTGAGTGCAAGTCAGCTATTAAACGTCAACGTCAAGAAGAGAGTATTGTTAATGCTATTCGATTTTGAAGTTTACTAGGTGATGGTATGCAGGTTATGAGGGAGACTTTAGCTGAATCTTCCCCTCTTTTGTCTGATGTTGATGAGGAAGAAATTGATTTGGGTGAACAAAATATAAAGCAGTGTAAGAGGAAGATTTGTGATGGCCATTATACTATAGCAGTCGAGTTCTTTCCACTTTTGGTGTTGCTCCTTATAACGATGCTACTCTTGAGGACTTAAAGACCAAGCACCCTTTCAAGCCTCCTCCCTCATTGCCACATATATCTATTGATCATCATCACCTTATTGCGTCTCCAGCTATGGTTCTAGACATAATCAAGAGTTTTCCTCATGGCACATCTTATGGGCGAGATGGTTTGCGTGCCTAACACCTCATGGATTATTTAAGTGGATCCGCTATTGATATTTCTGATGAGTTGGTCTCTTCTATCACCCAAGTGGTGAATCTCTTTCTTGATAGGAAATGCCCCCAACAGGTTGGGCGAGTATATTGTCAGTGCTCCGCTCACACCGTTGGTTAAACCAGGTGGTGGTATTAGTCCTACAGATGTAGGTACTGTCTGGAGACATCTGGCCTTTAAGGTTAGTGCTATTATGATTGACCATTCTTTAAATGGTTATTTAGATGGTCTTTAGTTTGGTGTTGGGGTGGCGGGTGAAAGTGAGGCTATCCTTCATTCCGTGAATCATTTGATTGAGGCTTGTGGGGATGATGTTAGTCTTTTGATGTTGTTGGAGGATTTTAAGAACACCTTTAACTTGGTAGATCGAGAGGTTATGTTACATGAAGTTCGTCTCCGTTGCCCTGCTATCTCATGTTGGGTAAAATTCTATTACTCTAACCCAGCTAGATTGTATTACGGGGAACACGCCTTATGGCCGTGCCAAGGAGTGCAACAAGGTGATCCTCTTGGCCCTTTGCTTTTTTCTCTAGTGTTACATCCATTAATATGTAAGATTAGAGACTCCTTTAGCCTTTCCTTGCATGCTTGGTATTTGGATGATGGTACTATTGTTGGAGATACTGTGGTTGTTGGGAAGGTTTTGGAGTTAATTATGAAGGATGGGCCAGGGTGTGGCATGCATCTCAACGTTGACAAAACTGAAGTTTTTTGGCCAAAGGAAGACCCTCGAAGTAGGCTTGCAGGTATTTTTCCACCTAATATTGCTCGACCCTTGCATGGTGTTAAATTACTTGGTGAGCCCGCTAGTGTGGATTTTGATTTTTGTAATGAGCTTGTGTTAAAGAGAGTGGCTAAAACCATTGGGCTTATGGATGATATTTCTAAGATTAATGATCCTCAATGCGAGTTGTTGCTTCTTCATTCTTGAACGGGTATTTCCAGGCTATACTTTACTATGCGTACATGCCCTCCCCGTATCTTTGAGTATGCTCAACGCTCTTTTGACGTGGCTCTCCGTTCTTCTCTAGAGCATATTGTCACTGCTTCTGGACCAGGATTTGGCGATTGGAAATGGAGGCTTGCCACCTTACCTTTCGCATTTGGGAGGCTTGGTATCTATTTTGCGGGTGATGTTTTGAATTATGCCTTTCTTGCTTCTTGATTATAGTCTGTTGGCTTGCAGACTATGCTTCTTCGACATACTGGTATTGTTTCTCTCGGGCCTATTTTCGATAACGCCTTGTCTGTGTTTAATACATCTATGGAGACTGACCTTTTGAGTAATCCAAGTGAGATCGCTGCCCCCAAACTCATGAAGAAAATGGCAGATATATATTTCACATGGGTTACTAAAAATGTAGAGTCCACATTTTCTTTATCTCCTCAACAGATGGCCGTGTGGACTTCTCAAAGGGAGGATCATACCTCTGACTGGCTTAGGACGGTTCCTATTTCTAGGTTAGGATAAACTATGAATGGTAAGACTTATCGACGTGTTTTGTGTTATCGGTTAGGTATTCCCATTATTTTCTGTTTTAAAGCCTTGTTCAGCTTGGTCAAGGGTTTTTGTTGAGGATATTTATAGAGACCATGCTGTATCGTGTGCTGGGATTATTGGTATTAAACATCATCATAACGTTGTGTGTGATACCCTTGTCGAAATATGTTATCGTTCTTGGATTTCAGCTGGTAAGAAAGTTGATATCGGGTTGGATAGAGGGCGTGACAAACCATTACGCCCAGTAGATATGGTACTCTACTCGTGGGATGGAGGACTTGATGTATGCGTGGATCTGATTGGATCTTTACCTTTGACGCAAACCGGGATTGATGTTGCACAGCGTAAACGCGGTAAGTATATGGCTAAGTGTGCGGCTATTAGATATGGGTTTCTTCCCTTTTCTTTCTCTTCTTTGGGGGAATTAGAGGCAGATGCGGTTACATTGCTGAAACGGATCCGGAAGTTCCCATGGCTCATGATATTAGGGTGCGTGCTGCTATTCATATATTTAATAAGATCAGTTTTGCTATTGCTAAAGGAGTGGGGCCCAGATAGTATCTCGACTCCCCTCTAATTTATTGTAAATTTCATGAGTTTCTTAATAAAGTTGTTTATAATAATAAATAAAATAATAATAATAATAATAACTCTAATAGTAGAGATAATACTAGTAACAACAATAACAGATGTCCTAATCCTAATATGGTTTGTAAGGATTGTGGTTTAATTGGTCATACTATTGAAAGATGCTATGAATTGAATGGGTATCTTGCTAGTTCAAAAAAAAATCCTAACTTGTCTAAGTAGTTTGTTGTTGTTAAAAGATATAATGGTAATGCTAATGTTTCTCAATCTACTTCGACATCTTCTGGTTCTATGTCCTTTAGTTTTACAAATGAACAGAAGATGAAACTTTTAAGCTTAATCAATGAGAAACCTGCTACAAATGTTTATGGCAGGTATAAGACCAAGTTTTTTCAATAATAACACTTATTTCAATTTACATTTTGAAAAATTCTCATGTGCTAAGATCAATGCTAATATGTATAATGTTACTCTTGGTTGGACAATTAATCTTGGTGCTAATCAGCATATGACTGTCTCTACTAAAATATGTTAAATGTGGTAGATATATCTAGTCTTCTATTAAATGTGGGACATCCTAATGGTACTTTAGCCAAAATTACTGCTATTGGTAGTCTTAAGTTAACTAATAATGTGGTTTTGTTTAATGTCTTAGTTGTTCTAAAGTATAATGTTAGTATGTTATCTGTTAATAAAATGATTAAGGATAGTAAGTATTTTGTTAGTTTTGATGAACATAAATGTTATATTCAGGATTTGAAACTGGCAAAAATTATGGGGACTGGCAGTGAATCTGGTGGTCTATACATGTTTGATTATATTGATAATGGTAAGTACGATGTTGGTGTATGTAATTCTGGTTTGGTTTGTCATGTGTCTAAGGATTTTTTGCATTGCAGACTTGGTCATCCTGCTGACCAACTTCTATCTATCTTAGGAGATAAACTTAGGTTTAAGACTAGTGATCATGTGTCTGCTTGTGACATCTGTCATAAGGCTAAATAGACAAAGTACCTTTTTCTCCAATGATCACAAGTCTACTGGTTTAGGTGATTTGGTTCACCTTGTTGACTGGGGTCCTTACAAAGTGGTTAGTAAGAATGGGTACATATATTTTCTTACTATGGTTGATGATTTTAGTAGGGTTGTTTGGGTATATCTTCTTAAGTCCAAAATTGACTTTTTGACTGTATTGAAAGTTTTTTGAAAATGGTTTATACTCAGTTTGGTGTTAATGTTAAAGTGGTCAGGTCTGATAACGGTATAAAATTTGTTAATTTTAAGGTTTCTAATATGTTTTATAGTGTTTGTATTATTCATCAGACCTCTTGTTCTTATATTCCTCAACAAAATAGGATTGCTGAAAGGAAATATAGACACTTAATGAATGTTTCTAGGAGTCTTATATTTTTTAGGGGGGGGTCCTCTAAGTATGTGGTATGAATGTGTTTTAATTGCTACTTATTTGATTAACAAGTTACCCTCCTCTGTCATGTTTGGTGTTTCCCCTTTTAGAATAGTATATAGTAAGGAACCCAGTCTCTCTCACTTGAGGGCTTTTGGGTGTCTATGTTATTCAACTGTGTTGAATAACAATGACAAATTTGGTGTCAAGTCTGAAAAATGTGTTTAAATTGGTTTTTCTAGTTTTAAAAAAGGCTTATAAGTTGTATAGTCTTGATAATAAAATTGTTTGTTTTCTAGAGATGTTAGATTTTATGAAATTGTGTTTCCTTTTAAAATGAAAACATCAAATGAAAACATTTTTGAAACTGAAAATAGTTCAACTGAAGTTAATTGCTTAAACTTTTTTGACACCAAAAGTCTTCAAAGTCCCAATGATGAAGAGGGGGCCCTTCTAATGTAGAAGGTAATGGGTGTGCAACTTTCGATGACCGTGTTGTTGAAAAAGTTAAGGATGAAGTGGTTGCCATTGCAACCCAAATAGAAGATAATGTCACCTCTAAGGGAAACAATCAAAATATTTCAACTGGTGAAGGTTCTGGTAACTCTGGGAAT
>BQNB010163781.1:0-14405 GCA_026074375.1 Tanacetum coccineum
TATATGTCATGTCGATGTGCGTTGTGGTGGTCTTTGGTTTAGGACACCAGTTAAGGGCAAGAATATAACAACCCATAATTTTCATCAAATACAAAATCAACCTATTTTACTATGATCACAATTGTATGGGGAAATTTTTCGCTTTAATACATTACTTGCATTGCCAATATCTCGATATGTAATGTAACTTGCATAACTAAAGTTAACAAACTCACGCAACCTACTTATGGCAATCCTTTTTACAAAGTACATTATTCCTATAATGTACCATTCGCAACGTTATATCAAAACGGGCTTTAAACCGTTATCGTATACCTCTAAACCCTAATTCCATGAAGGGTTAATATCTAAAGAGAATGCACAAGTTACTAAGGCATATGTACAAGTAATATAACATCTCATTTGAAATATAAACTCCCTCCTAGTCAAAGTACAAGTCTTATAAAGTATAATGTATAAGTCATTAAGCATGACATCCAAAATAGCCGTTTTACCTCCGTTTTCCTAAAAATATTGTACAATCCATCAAGTACAAGTTTCAAGCAAGTCATATACTTCATTTATATTCAATAGCCATCCTCATTTCATAAGATTTCATGAAATGAAATCCAGAAACCCTAACCCGAGCAAAATGCTAAACCATGACTCGTTTCTTGATTTTTATCCATTGTAAACTCAAACCATTACTCAAATAAGTTGTAATAATATAAATTACAACATTATCAATCATATTCTATCATCATTTCATCATTTCATTTCAATTATAGGCGAATTAAAACCAAGAAACCCTAAACGTGCCCTAATGTGAACTATTGACCCGTTTACTCATTTTCACCTGTTTTAAATCCAAACCACCTATGGATTCTTGCTAATAACTCTTAATATGAGTCTTTTGAACATATATCTATCATTGAATTAGTAATATACACGAATTAGAAGCTTAAAAACCCTAATGAACCTATACGTGCCCCAATTTTTGACCCACGATCTAGTTAACTCATTTTTGACCCATTTTACCCCAAACCACCTATCAACTCTTGATCATAATCCTTAATATAAGTCCTAAGATCAGTAACCAATCATTCCTAACCAAGTACACATGAATCACAAGCTTGAAAATCCAAAGAAACCCTAACTGAACCATAACATGACCCGTACCCCTTTTCCTTCAATTTTTGACCCATTTAATAAGTAACCATGTGATCAAGCACCTCCATGACAAGCACCTCACTTCCCTAGCTGCTTACAAGTGCCTCAATCTTTCTACTTGGTCACCAAGGCTCAAAAATATCTTCTTGTTCTTTGTTTTTAGCCGCAGCAAGCACATGGGCATTCTAACACCTTCTAGTTAGTTTCTAGCATGCATACTCATCACATAGCCTCTCCACATCCATCTCTAGCTAGTACACATGTCCAAGATCAGATTACAAAGGACCCTTAGCCTCCAAGGTCCATTCGTGTATAAATAGAACACAAAACCATTCATTTCAACTCATCCCCCACTTCCTCCTCTATAACCCATTTCTAGCAGCAATATTTTTCTCAATAAGATCCTAAGAGATCCTAATAAGTCTCAAGAACATAATTGAAGCAAAAGATTGAAGCCTTGAAGCCCCGGAGTCGTTATTCTAGGCGTACGAAGCTAAAAGTCCTGATTTCGACCCGTTTTCAAGCTATAAGTTTAAACCCAGGTTCGGGATGTTCCACTTATGCTCCTACACTCTTATAATGTTCATATGATCCTAAATAAACTCTTGTTAAAGTTTCATAACTCAATTCATGCTCATTTTCAATTTTGATCCAAAACCATGCACCCGAAACCCTAATTTTATGTTTTTCTTAAAAATAAAAGTTATAATGGCTAAATGTTGTTATAATATATCCTAACATGTTTAACTAATGTTATAATAAGTACTTTATTGATTATTGAAGGAATTTGAACTTAAAACCCGCGCGTTTACGTTTTGAAACCCTAATTTGACCCATTTTGCTTCCTAGCTTAACGAATCATTAAACTGAACTTTCATTATGTTAAACCTTCATATTTTAGCTTATATTAATAAGCTATAACATGTAAATGTCTTTTGGAAAGTTAAAATAAGGTTGCATGGCAATTCAGACGTGTTTTGCAAAAGTATTCCATGCAAGGGATATATATCGTAACTTTTTGAAATCAATAACTTGAAGGGCTAAATATGTCATTTTATCAAAGTTATAACTATATGGGTCTATTATGTCACTTTTAAAACTGCAAGGTTTACTTTGCACATCTTTTAAACTTCAAGGACCAAACTCGTAAAAGTGCAAACTCTAAGGGTATATTTTGCCAGTTTTCATTCTCAAGGGTCTAAAATGTAACATTTTGAAAAAGTATAAAAATGTATTCAAAACCTTACAATACATAACTTTAATTAACGCTTGTCGTGCTTATCATATCCAGGTATTGATCAAAACGCTTAAAACCGATTATATCGTACCACAATACTAGAGAGCTTCATATTAAGAGGTTTCATCTTGGTATTACGTTCTGACTGAGTTGTTTGGTTTATGATTTAAAGTGCCCTAGCTCCTCAAACGTTTACTGAATGACTTCTGAATTATGATGGCCCGAACGGTGATACAATAATTCCAAACTTTCCAATCAAACTCATAACTCTTAGAACCAAAGTTCTAAAGTACAATCTTCCTAAGACTTGACATATTTACTCAAGTTGCGTGACGTGGCTGTTTACTATCATTTTGCTATATCAACCATCCCCGTTAAGATTGTGATAAGGTCGTCAGCTTTCATTTTGGAATATTTATAACATCTACCTATCAGGTGAGATTTCATAGCCTCGCTTTTAAAGTCTTTATATTTTTAAACCCGCGAGGGGGATACATGCTAGCTCTATACAATATCAATGATTTCATATGAATTCATTACTGTGAGTTCATAGCCTCACTTTTAAATCTCTTTAATGCTTTCATAAACCCGTGAGGGGGATACATGCTATAAATTACGAATACAAGTGTTTTCCAAGTTATATGCTATCCTGATATACCATTATGACTAATGTCTAAATTACTTTATGCCAAAAGTCCCTCATTATCATGGACCATTAATCACTTTCGGGTGAACACGAATATTGTAGATAGATCTATCAGGATTGACGAATCTTGTTTGTGTTAGCCAGATAGGTAACCAAACACACTATATTTGAATTTTATAGGTATATGGCAATTACCTACACCGAGGGCCATTATCTCTATATATATATCACATCAAGAATCATTTTGGTATATATATACCCTAGACATTTGTGTTGCCATGAGCTAGACAATAACTACAAATGACAAGCACCTAATGCCAAAACCACAGTTACCTAATTTACATATAATTGCAGTTCGTTGTCCATATTACAATACCAGTGTGTATAACAACGTAACCCAGATATCAAATGTCCCAATGCAATTTCCCCCATAATATATGGCTAGAACAATTATTACACATATGACTTGTATTTCAAACTATTATTATCAAACCTATGAAGATTCACTCAACCTTATTTGACTTTTAGCATGTTATCTTAGGTAAATTGAGCAAACTTGCGGCACCGGGAGTGGCATGGAACATGAAGATGGCTAAAACTTGGTTATCATCACATTGTAAAGAACTAGATTTTGGGACCTGCCGTTGTAAAACTCTGATTTTAATTGAATGATAACGTATCTTTTGAACAACGTCTCTTTTGAGTCGTTTTCTATGATTGTGATTGTTGTATCCATGAAGTAATACCCCGGATTAGCTTCCGCTGCTATATTTGTCAAAATGGGGGTTTTACAATGAATACTATGTGGCATGATATGATATGCCTTATTTTTATTAGCATCGGTGTCATGAGCTTAGCGCAGCAGTAAATACTTTTTATGTGATGTTGTATATGTTATAGTAGTCATCATGCGTTTGAAAATCTTGTGGTCCCAACTCTGTAATAAACTAAACCTAATGAATTCACCAACATTATGTTGACGTTTTAAACATGTTTTCTATAGGCTTAGCATGCTTGATCTTGATGCCTAAATGAGTCTATGTGCTATTGACTATCGCCAATTTCAACGACTTATCTATTTATATACTTGTTGTCATTGTCCAAACTTTAATATGCTATCCGCTAGAATTTATCTTTCATATGATCGATTGTAAACTTAAATTAATTTTCTTATTCAACGATTTACAAAACTTTTTTCAAACGTCCATGAATATAGTGGTACGTTATCTTATTGCTTTTGTGTTCGGATGTATATGACTTCACGATTCCCCTCAGACAACGCATATCCGTCCAAGGCCCCGTCTGGGGGTGTTGTCAATGACAACAAGCCACCACTACTAGTTGATCTCGCCTTTTAAAGGAGCTACTTAAGTTGCTAAAGTTACTAAAGTAAGTTCAAGAGAAGTTGAAGGCAAAGAAGCTGAAGGAAAAGAAGCTAGAGATAAAGAAGCTGAAGGCAAAACAGAGAGTAAAGTCAACACTATGAAGTCAACTGTTCAGCTATAGAAGCAAAACAAGCTCAAGCTTCATTATAGTGTACAAAGCATATGCAATGAGACGTAGCCTTAATTATTCAATAGTGTAATTGTTATGTAATGATGTAATTGTAGAGTTAGAAGTAGTTAGTTTTAGTTTGACTTTGACTAGCTCAAGTATAAATAGTCTGTATTGGTTTCATTTTCTAGTTATGAAAATACAACAACTTTTCCCGCCAATATTTCTTTCTCTTTTTCCTCTTTGATTACCAACATTGTATCATAGCTTATCCGCATTTTGGTGATCAAACCACCATCAACCACCACTTCTAACTAACTCTGATCACTCTATCAAACTTTGACCACCCTAACAAACTTTGACCACCACCTAAAACTACCATAACAACCACAAACCACCATCTAAACATACAAAACTACATCAAAGTAATCACAATCACAACATAAACATCATCATTAAATCAATTCATTATAAAAACTACTAAATCACATCAAACAAACCAAAATCACTCAACTTCATTCAAACAAGAAAAATGGCGGGAAATTCTTCAAACAACTCAACAAACTCTAATAGCTCAGAAAACACCACAAATCTTGATGAAATCAACTCAAATGATCCACTTTACCTTCACCAAACTCATTATTTGGGTCTGATCTTGATATCCAATAAACTCATTGGTTCTGATAATTATAGTTCATGGAAAAGGTGACTCATGATTGCTTTGAATGGAAAGAACAAAATGAAAGTAATCACTAGGGAATTTGTTGAACCAAGAATGGATTTTGAGTCAAGATCACTTTGGGAAAGGAATAATGACATGTTAATCTCCTGGATCTTAAACATTGTAAGTGAACAGATTGGAAACAACTTGAATTTTATCAATTCTGCTTCAAAGCTATTGTTAGAGTTATAGGAACATTATGCTCAGATAGATAGCCAAAGGATTTATCAACTAAGCAATGATATAGTGCAATTGAAACAAGAGAACACTTCTATTGAAATGTACTATCAAAAGATAAAAGGGCTTTGGGATTAATTTGATGCCTTAGAATCACCTTATTTGTGTGTATGTGTTTGTTCTTGTGCAAATGGGAGGATTAATGGTGAAATAGATCAAAGGAAAAGGTTGATATAGTTTTTAATGGGATTAGATGAATGCTATTCAAATATTATAGGGAAAATTCTTCTTATGCAACCATTACCCACTGCTACAAAGGCTTATACCATGGTTAGGCTAGAAGAAAAACAAAGGGAAAGTATTGCACCTAAGTTTGCAACATCCACCATTTTGAACAGCTACTCAAACAACACAAGATACAACTCCTCAAATGGTCAAAATTACCCAAAGCACAATGTACCAAACACCCCAAATTCTAGGTTCACAACATAAAGACTTGCACAAACTAGTTTTGAAAGGAGAAGCAGTTTTAGAAAAGGGGTCTATTATGATAATTGTGGTAAATAAGGACATCTCCAATAGGAATGTTAAAAATTATAGGTTAACCTGTTGGTCGTCCTCTTTATAGGAAAGTTCAGCCTGTAAAACAGTTCAAAGCCACAAAAGTAGTGAATATGATGGTAACACAGGATGAAGCAAACAAACCAATCACTTTAGGACAAGCTGCAACACCTTCAGAATACCATGTTTCAGCCAGGATGGACCAGTTGCAGAATCAACTTAATCAAGTTATGCTTATGCTTCAGCAAAAAGGATCTCATGGTATTTTCTCATCAAAAAGTACTAGACTCCTAAAATTTACTGCTACTCTTATTACTTGTTTGTAAATTGCTTGGATCATAGATAGTGGGTCCACATATCACATCTACACAACACTTAAACTTATGCATAACATTACTAAATGCACAACACCAATCATTGTTACATTACCAAATAGTCAAACTTTGAAAGTCACACTTGTTGGATCAGTCACCATTAACCAATATGTTACCCTTCACAATGTGTTATACATCCCAACCTTCACATGCAACATCATTTCTGTAAGTACATTGTTACAGGGAACCACTATTTCACTTACCTTAACTGCATGTCTATGCATTTTTCAAGTTCAGAACAAGAGGATTGCACTTGGCAACCTTTGTGGTGGTCTCTACTTTCTCACATCACCACCCAAAGTGTCTGCAATCCAATCTACAATCCTTTATAGTAGCAACAAGTCTCAACTTTGGCTCTCAAGGCCCGTTCACCCATCATTCACTACCATCTAGAAGATCAAATGCTTATCTTATTTCATACCTAGTAATTTTGAATTTGAATGTAATGTTTTCCATCTTTTAAAACAATCTGGATTACCTTTTCATTCTAGTATATCACATGTTACATCATTGTTTGATCTTGTCCATGCTGATGTTTACGGACTGATGGGACGATTTTTGCAATTAACTCTTATATATATATATATATATATATATATATATATATATATATGTATATATATATATGTATATATGTATATATATATATATATATATATATATTTTGTGACGCCATGTGTCATCGCTAAAAGTGTGGGCCCTGTGGTCAAACCTATACCGAAAGTTACTAGCATCGAAATTGAGTTTTTTTGTCGTTTATGGCTTTAGTGACGAAATATGTCGTCACTAAACTACCCGTTGTCAAAAGTTATTATCCTTGTATTGGGTGCTAAACTACTAATATTGGGGGTGTTTGGTAAAAGATCTTTGATAAAAAAAATATATAGCAATAATTTGTATAAACATGCGTATAATTTGTATAAATCATTGTTAAACTGGGAATGAAGAATTTAATATATCAACTTAATCATCTTTATGTTTATATGCAATAAACATGAGTTTTGGTCTATATTATCTACGTATTTGGTGTATACTCGAAACTAGTTAGAAAACACGGTTACTCTGTTCTTATGTGTTGTGTGCATCCTAATTAGGCCTGTTCTTATGGCCACTCGTGACCTCACGTTAGCCCCGAAAGTTACACGCCACCCATTAAATGGGAGTGGCTCACGCGTGAGAACCAAGACAAAAAGAGAAGGGAAAGGTGAGTTGCTCACCGAATTGGAACCAGTCTTTTCTCCAATTAACCCGTTTAATATTGATGATATGCCCATGTACACCCCTGGATTTTCTCAGTGTCCGTCGATACCTACCGTTGGTGAGAAATGGAAACAGATGGTATTTCTAGACTTTGAACCATGTAAAGAGGAAAAGAACAAGAGATACAAGTCTTCAGGCTCTACTTCGTTCAAAACGTCGCAGTCTGGAGTGGGTAAATTTAATTTGAATAAGGAGACGGCGAGGAAGATGATCTGTTGGAGGTTCAACGACCAATGGGTAGGGATAGGGCAAAAAAGAAAATGGCAGCGTCATCGGCATCTTCAACATCTGGCAATGAGGACGTGTTGACTAAGTTGATGGTCAACGAGTATGTCGATCTCACTGCACCCTACAAGGAAAGAAGGTCACATAATGTTGAAACATTTCTAGAGATCAGAAAGAGGGAGTTGCAACTAAGGGAAGAAGAGTTCAAAATGCGACAAATGGAACAATGTCGTCAAGACTTACAGTTCTACTTGCATGCTATTGATATTTGAGTGGACCACAGCTCGAAATGGCCTTGGATATGATGAGAGCGATCAAGGACGGCGAGATTTACCGTATTAGTTTAGGATTTTAATGATCTATGTAACGTTTACGTTTTTTATTTCGTACGTTTACGTTTCTAATTAATCTACGTAACGTTTCTAATTTATAAATAAAAAATTTAGTTTCAAATAAATAAAAAAATGAGTTGAAAGGTGAGTTGGTATGACCATAAAGGGTGAAAAGTGAGACGAAGTGAGAAGAGTTAAATGAAAAGAGAAACTTATGTAGCGTTGAGATAAAATGTGAAATAATATGACCATAAAATATAGCCTTAAAGATACTTGAGCTACGTTTTTTTAAGTGAGCACTGTATGCATATGTGTCATATACTCATTTTTCATGTGGTGATTATATTACACCAATTGTATAAATTATGTACTTCCTTTTTTGAATAAAAATGTTTTCAAAAATATCTAAACCCTATTTCTACACACTTTTTTCCCTACTAATGTCGACTCGCGACTCCATTGTAACAAGGTTTTATGTGTCACTTTAAGTTAAAAATTTCAACTTCTAAGCCGTGACAACTTTTTGTGTGTCACTATAGAGGAAGAATTTATTCCCAAGCACAAGTCATACTACTACCTATAAATGGATGTCAATACACATATGATACTAAGTCAGTTATTAAAATGTGTCACAATGTCATTATCTTGTTAGGGATTATTAGCATAGTTTATAAAACACAACCTAAACTAGAAAATCTAAACCACTACAAACAGACTTTGGAAGAACACTTAAACAAATTTTTAATAAGAATGTGAACACTACGCATACTGAAAAATGGTAACAAATGACCTTTTTCTGAGAAAGGAAATATAATATATAAAAATATACAAATATAATATATAAAATATATAATATATATATATAATATATTAATCCTATTTAAATTCTAATAGAATAAATGTTCTCGATCTTTTTATATAAATTGGCGAGAATCTATAATATAAAAATTTAAATAAACGTGACACATAAATAATCATAATATTTCATATCTACTTTTTGTCTTCCTTATACATGAATCCATTATAAATAGGAGCTCAAAATACGTATTAAGACACAGTACACCTCTCTTTTCTTCAACTATGTCTTCTACAGTATTCCCTTTATTGATCACTTCATTTCCATCTAAACAATTAGCCACATCCACCAACTCACAATTCATCTCCAAGACTCGAACCAACCAAACCCATGCAGGTTTCAAAGTCTCATGCAACGCCTCACCTGAAGACACTGAAAACCAACTCATACTACCCCAAACACAAAAGCTTATACTACCCAATAATGTAGACCGAAGGAACCTTCTCGTGGGGCTTGGCGGCCTGTATACGGCCGCCAGCCTTACTTCACTCCCGTCAGCATTTGCTAGTCCCATTACGGCTCCTGATATATCGACGTCATGCAAGGACTCAACTTACGGCTTTAAAGATTCTGCTTGTGCTGTAAGGGATGGGAAATGCTGCCCTCCTCGCCTTGGGAAGGAGTGAGTTTCCTAACGAATGCAAAACTCGAGTCCGATGGCCCGCACATTTGGGAACGCAATCGCAAGTGGATAAATACTTGAAAGCCATTGCAGCCATGAGGGCTCTCCCAGATGACCACCCGCACAGTTTCACAAGCCAAGCTAGGATTCATTGTGCTTATTGTAACGGTGGTTATACTCAAGTCGATAGCGGTTTCCCTGATATCGATATCCAGGTTCATAACTCGTGGCTCTTCTTTCCGTTCCATCGTTGGTACCTATATTTCTACGAGAGAATTCTCGGGAAATTGATCAATGATGACACGTTCGCCTTGCCTTACTGGAACTGGGACGATCCAGATGGCGGAATGACGATTCCCGACTTTTTCTTGCCAGTGAACAGCCCTGCGTATGACGTTTACCGTGATGCTCGTCACATGCCACCACTACTAGTTGATCTCGACTTTGGTGGCAGTGACCGTGACGTTTCAAATGAAGTGCAAAAACAATGTAATCTCAGCACTGTGTACCGAGAATTGGTGACAAATGGAACTGATTCACAGAGTTTCTTTGGAGGCGAATACGTAGCTGGTGATGCGCCTGTTCCAGATGGTGCCAAGTCGATTGGATCGGTCGAAGCTGGGACTCACACGGCTGTGCATAGATGGATTGGTGACCCGACACGGGTTAATAATGAGGACATGGGTAACTTCTACTCTACGGGGTTTGACCCTCTGTTTTACATCCATCATTCGAATATCGACCGTATGTGGAAACTATGGAAAGATTTGGGCATTAAAGGACACAAAGAACCGAAAGATTATGATTGGCGAAATGCATCATATGTGTTCTATGATGAGAATCAGGACCTTGTTCGTGTCTACAACAGAAACTGTGTCAATTTAGATAAGCTGAAGTATGATTACTTTGTGACTGAGGGTGAGATCGCATGGCTCAAGAGACGACCCAGAAAAGGTAACAAAGATGATAAACGTCCAAAAGTATCAATTGCAAAGGTGAAAACCGTGGAGCAACTGAGGTTCCCTGTTTGTGTAGACCCAGAGTTGAAGGTTCGTGTGAGGAGGCCAGCTGTGAACAGGACTAAAGCCGAGAAAGCGGAAGCCAACGAGATTTTGTTGATAAACGGAATACGATTCGACGGTGACAAGTATGTCAAGTTCGACGTATTTGTGAATGACAATGTCGAGAATGGAAAACTTACCACACCTTGCGATCAGACATACGCGGGTGGTTTTTCACAAATTCCACACCAGGAGAAGATGAAAATGCTGATGACAAGTGGAGTAAGGTTCGGGTTAAACGAGATATTAGAGGACACAGGTACTGAAGGAGAAGAGTATGCATTGGTCACATTGGTCGCTAGGGCTGGGTGCGACGATCTCACGGTTGCGGACATCAAGATCGAGTTGGTTCCCATTCAGGATTAATGTGTATTTAATCTATGATATTTACGTGAGCCTATTGGGGGCACACGCGAATAATGAATAGTACGTTTATTGTGTATTTAATGTATATAACGTGTTTGTATTGATTAAAAATATAATATGTTTCACGAAATGTATTTAACGACCGTTAATTAACTGTTAGACATTATTAACTAAATAAATGCATGTTAAATACAAGAGAGGGACTTAGATGTCGAAAACGGAAACCCTTGTCCTCCTCCCTTAATTGACCGGTTTTAGGAAGAGAGTCCAAGTGTCGATTTTCAGGAAGTGTTAGGAGTAAGTTTGAGTGCTATATAAACACCCCTTACCACTCCTCATTCAAGTTAATCCACACGACATAAAATATATCCCTAAAACACTATTGGTTCTCTGCTTTCACCCATTCGGCTGATACCTTGAAACCATAAAGTTTTTCTTCTTCTTTGTTTTACAATCGTACAAAGCTGGGATAACAAAACATAATCCTTGTTTTGTTTTATTATTATTCTTCTCTCAATAATAACCATTCGAACTATGTTCAAAAAAGAACGTAATATCATTTTGGTATTCGAATTGGTTTGAAGCAAGGTACAAGAACACGTGGTGTTAGTTTGTTATTCGTGAAACAAGCACTAGCATCTTAACGTGCTTGTATGACGTGTAGAGTGAGCATACCATAAAAGCGATATTTTAATCGCTTTTGAAGTTTCAATATTCAAGATCTCATTCCCGTTTATTGACTTAATTCAATAATAAAATGTTAGTAATTTATTTGTGTGTTAATTCATAATATCAATCTAGATCCATCCGTTGTGTACTTGTAGTTAAATGGTTTAACTAGATTGTAAAATCTCAACAGTGACATCACAAGTCAACTCATTTGATGTTATGGGTTACACACCATAAAAAATGCTAGATTTGCTACGTATAATTAAATTTATTGTTTTATTGAAAATTATGACAATAACTAGGCATTTTTGTCATAAATAATAAATTGAATCTTGATCTTGATTAATTATTAGTGGTTAATATAGTAAAAAATGGTAGATCTAATTAAATTGTTAATTTGAATCCAAACTTTCTTTTATTTATCCGGTCTTAAGGCACATATTATTTGATGTATGCGGCTCACTAGGTACCAGCTTGAAAACCTAACATGAGCCTTTTGATTCTCCAATTAGGAAGACTCCTTCCTTGTGATGAGGATTGAGAACTCGGAGCATTATGTGATTTACTGGTTTAAATAAGAGTCTGTCTTCACCTCTACCCCTCTTTCTGTCTTATTTGCTTATACGTTTCCTTGTGAATTGTATATATTTCCAAAAGATTTTTGAAATAATTAAAACGGACTAATACTTATATTGAAACTTGTTTTAATTAAATTAAGATTCTTGCGAGTTTATGTGTCACTTAGGTTTTTTTTTGGAACGGCGATATTTTATTAAAACTATCAAGGAGCTAGAACAAAACAAAATTACATAGGAGACATACAAAGAGATGGGTTTTTAAGCCAATCGACCCAACTTAAATTTGACTTACCTCTACTATTGACCCAACTAAAAGTCATAGAAAGAAAATTACCAAAGAACAAACTCTGCCTAGGTCTCGCCGATCTAAAAATGCAAGCATTACGAAATGCCCAGCTTACATACCGTAATGTTGGGCTTATATACCAACTTCCCATGACGAACTTACTCGAATCTTGGTTTAATTTTGTCTATTAATATACATATATTATTTTCTTGTGACTTGCTATGTGTTATGTGTAAAAATTGTTTTTTGACACTAATATGGACATTAAACTATGAAACTTGGTTTATTATAAGCTATTGTTTTGCAAGGTCTTATATGTCACTTGGGTTGGGCTTATATACCAACTTCCTACGACGAGACTTGCAAAACATATTAGCTTATAATGTGTTTTCTAAGCAAAAGTTTTGTGTTTTTATCAAGACATCTGCTACTACATTATGACTTGCATGGCATGACGCATAGATTCGAGTTCGTGCAAGGACATGGTTTTAGCGAATTGTATAGGGTTTAATTGACCTTTAATGCTTTCTCGTGCCACTACATGTTTCGACATATGTGGTAATTATTGGAAGAACTTGTGTCTTCGGACACATGCAGAGTACGATATAGTGTTTGGTCGATTTTTAATCTTTTCTCTCGATAATAGTACACCTAAATAAAAGTTAACAAATGGTTTTCTTAACTTGTGTTACAAAGATGTTTGCACGAATCTTTGTACACCTTTTTGACATACGTTTTATAAAAACCTATGTGATACCCTATGTGTAATTTAAGTTTATATCGCCCAATTCTAAGAACACTTGCAATTAGTTTTCACTCTTTGGTCAAACCTGAGGTGAATTCCAACCCAAGGTGAATTTTAATAATAGGTCAGACCTATGTTAATTTTTACACGTTCTTACTTTGGTTGACTTAATCGGGTATGTTTGGTCGAACGTAGACCCAAGGCATAAGATGAGAAAAAACATGTATGTGACATTATTATATGAGTTACTAATGTCATATGTCTCATAAAGCTAAGAGTTGCACTAACAATGCAATTAATACTCGTCGCTTACCTCTTGCCTCATTTATTTACTAGTTGCTCAGACCTTCTGTAATAAGTGAGAGATCAAGTTGGATCTTAGTCTTTTAGCAATTAATTGGTTAATTTCTTTAAGAATTAATTATCAAAAATACTAATTGTTTGAACTTTATTTTCATTGTTGATGAATCAAAATCTAAACAGTTTGGTTTTCAGGTCTTTCTTTAAGAAAGAGAAACTCACTAGTCCTAACTTTATCGATTGGTATCGTAATATGAGGATTGTCCTTACAACCAAGGATAAGTTGACCTTTCTGGAGTAACCAATACCCGCTACTCCTGTTCCTCCTGAAGGATAAGTGCTTCCTCAACGGGTTCTTAATGTCCATAATAACTGGGTTAAGACCTCTAAGAAATAGCTTGTCTTATGCTCATGTGCATGTCTCCAGAAGATCAAAATAATATGGAGCGCTTAGGCGCATATGACATGCTTCAGGAGTTGAAAACTATATTTTCTCAACAAGCTGAACAGGTTCTTCTTCACACCGTGAGAGCTTTACGCGTGCGAGCAAGAAAAAAAGGTTAGTCTGTGAGCTTATATGTTCTTAGGATGAAGAGCTAAATAAACGAATTGGAACGTCTTGGTCATCCCATGCCATTGAACCTTGCAGTAAGTCTAATTTTAGTCTCTCTGTCTAAGGAGTATGATGGATTCGTCCAGAACTACAATGTGTATGGCATAGGGAAGACTGTAAATGAGATGCATGC
>BQNB010163782.1:0-14405 GCA_026074375.1 Tanacetum coccineum
AGCATCCATTTTTATGGTCATGGCATCCATTTGGGCCATAATTTTGTCAGTGTCGGTATTACTGCTACCTTCATCGGCGAAAGCAACGGTTTTCTTAAGAGATGATTTGGTTTTTTCATTTTTAGCCCAATCGAGCTTGAGTAAGACTTTATCTTCGAGAAGCTGATAAGCTTGATTTGGTGTTTTATAGAGAAAAATACCACCAGCTGCGGCATTTAGAACTTTTTTTGGTTATTTCGCTGAGACCATGATAAAAGATTTTGATAATATTGCCTTTGGACAGATTATGACCATGGTAGTTTCGGAGCATTTCTTTCATACGAAGCCAAGCATCAGTTAGAGATTCGTTTTCATATTGAGAAAAGGCTTAAATTTCTCCGAGGAGTTGGTCGAAAAGAGCTGGGGGAAAGAATCGGCTAATGAAAGCAGTTCGAAGTTTATCCCACTTTTCGATAGTTCCTTCGTTGAGTTCGTCCAGCCATGTTTTTGCTTCTCCAGTGAGTGATAGGGGAAACATATCGCAGATTCTGAGGAATTCATAAATGTGTTTATGAGGATCGGTTTTGGTTCTGCCATCAAGTTGGTTTCCTTTGACGAGAGTCAAGTGGTTACCTTTAATAGCAAATTTGTTAGCGGTTTTAGGAATAGTGATTGCGGAACCAGGAGTCGAAGCGACAACATGGTCGGCAGCCTACATGGGTTCATCATCCATTTGATCGTAATTTCGAAGAATATCAAAAAAGGGATGGAAGTAATTTATGTTGAGAATTGGCGGATAGACAATTCTCGGGTGTTGAGGTGGATTGTTTCTTTGATCGTATAGAACTCTTCTGTTTCGTCGACGAAGTCTTCGATTCAAAGTGCGTTCAGGCTTGGGTAAAGGTTTAAAAAGTTCAGAATTGGAAGCACGTGTACGCATCCAAAGGAGAAATTTGTTTGGGTCAGTTTGCTAGAAAACTGTACGGCAATTTTTGAAAAGATGGGGAGTTAAAGTAATTTTCCAGAGTTGACTGTAGAATAGCTTAAAAAATCCCCGGCAACGGCATCAAAAACTTTGATGTGTTTCAAAAGCTTTAAATTTATAATGACTGAAAATACCAATTTTATTATAGAGAAACACACGGGTAAAAGTATAACCCACGTATGTAGTATAATTTTTTTAGGTAAGACCAGGTCGTCCACAGATATTTGAGTAGTATTCAAATAATCAAAAAAACAGACTTTAACAATTTTATAAATAACTTTTTTCTAGTGATAATAAAGATGACTACTTGGATAGTTGAAAATAATTTATAAGTGTTGGAAATGATTAAGACCTCGAAGATGGAACCTTTACTTATAAAAAGGATTTCTCGTCAGAAAACATTTTCAGAAATTAACTTGATTAACTCAAGACTTATATTTAGTTAACTAGACCAAATGTGTCACCCAAATAGTTTAGTTTCTAATATATCAAAGCTTATTTTGTTTATCAGTTTACAAAAGTGGATTTCTCGACACAGACGTTAAAGATCATAGACAAATCTTTAAAACCACATAGACCATAATGAGTATTTCGACCTATACCGATATGATTATATAATCTAAGATTGATAAGCAAAACTGATAAGACAGGATATAATAGGATTGCAACATAAACTTGAGATTAAAGAGACCACGATCATACCAAACACTTATTCATTATCATAACATCACCGAGTAGTCATGAGAGGTTTAGCCACTCATGGCTAAGGAGTTCATAACATAACTTGATTTAATAAAAATCTTTATAATTTCACTAAACTAGTATGATATTCTTCCTCATTCTTGGTTGTTTGATCTTGATTCTTCAAAGGATATGGTATTTATACTTGAAGAATGGTTGGAAAAGGGTTTATGAGGGAGATTATTATGTGTGAGTTGAAGAATGAATGGATGAAGAGATTATGGAATGATTTGTGAATGAAAATTCGGCCTCTATTTATAGGCTGAGTGAGGGGTGAAAGTGCGGCGCACAAAGAAATTTGTGCGGCGTACTTAGTGATTAAATGCAAGGGAATTAAATGTTTAGTGAAGAAGTGTGACGTACAAAGGAATTTGTGCTGCGTACTTGTGGTATTAATGCAGTAGCATTTAAGTCTTCATTTATTCTTCATTGTCAGATAGAAAGTGTGGCGCACAAAGGAAATTGTGCGGCGTACTTGTGAAGTTAATGCATTCAATTGACTAAGTCTTTAATTCCATTGACTTGAGAGGAAGTGTGGCGCACAAGGGATAAGTGCGGCACACATTTGCACTTTAGAGCTTGATCTTTATTTTTTATTGTATATTTTTTTCCTTAGTGTATAAATACTCGATCTTTGTTGTGTTTGAGCTCAAAATATCTTCAAGTGAACCTGCACATATTTCATGCTATTAAGTATCGAAAGTTCACGAGAAATGATTATATATATACAAATAACGGTACCGAAAACATGTATAATTTGGGCATTATTAATGTTTTTCGGTTCAGCAGTACTCATGGTGAGCGTGAACATACACATTTCAAGATCGGTTGCAAGTTGTCGTCTTGTTTGCACTGACTTGGATAACGGGTGATCTTTAGTCCATTGGTGTTCAGATTGGTGACGTTGGTAGAATGTATGCATATTTTAATTATCAACATTGCATAAGGAAAACTCAGCAACTTCTTGTGCTGGTGTACAAAATGGATTGATAAATTCATATGGTTCAAAATGTGCATTTTCTGCTTGATTATTGGTGTTTTCCTCAGCATGAACAGTTGTAGTTGGAGTGATTGGTTCTGTTGTAGGGTGAAAATTCATTGTAGGTTGTGTGTCTTGTTGACTAGAATTGTCAGTGCGAGAAGAAGACTTGTTGACTCTTAAAGTACTTTCTGTGAAAAATTCATCTTACAAAGGACCAAAAAGAAGATTCAACTCTTATTGTGATGAATCTATTGTGTCAGCTAGAGGAGAAACAATTGGAACCAGCTTTGAACTTGATGGTTCATTGTTGTGGTTATGAATTCTGAGGCTTGAACTCTTATGTTCAAACGTCATTTATAGTGGGGGAGGGGGCCAGAGTTGTCATAATCTGACGCCTTTTGTCGTTGGGGTGCGAGGCCTAAAGTGTTATTATTAACAGACGTCTCAGACAATTTCTTAATTTCATCAAAGTTGATATGAATGGATTCAACAATCAATCTGGTTCTCTTGTTGTATACTCTGTATCCCTTTGACATTGTAGAATATCTTACCAAAATGCACGAATCCCCCTTTTCTTTTATCTTGTCGAGGTTTTCACCATCTCTGGTTATGTAACAAGTACAACCAAATATGTGAAGGTGTTTAATGGAATGTTTTCTGCCATTGATGATGTGATATGGTGTCTTTTCTTTTCTAGTGATGATGAGAGATCTGTTCTAAGTGTAACATATGGTTGCAATAGCTTCAGCCCAAAAGAATAAAGGTAGTTTAGAAGTTGAAAGCATCGTTTGAGCATCCTCAACCACAGTACAGTTTCATCTTTCGACAACGCCATTCTGTTTAGGTGTTCTTGGAGTGGAAGTTTGATGTTCAATTCCTTCTTCTTAAAAATAAGCATAGAGTGTCTTGTTTAAGAACTATGTGCCTCTGTCAGTACGAATAGTAATCACTTGAGCTTGAAGATTGCGTTGAATCATCTTGAGAAAATCTTTAAGTACTTTTGGTGTTTCATCCTTGGTTCTTAGAAAGAGAGTCCAAGTGTATCGAGAATAGTCATCAACTATCACCAGAATTTATTTCTTTCCATTGATGCTTTCAATCCGCATTGGACCACATAAGTCTATATGTAGCAAATTTAACCGTCCTTCAGAACTTGGAAGAGTTTTTGTCTTGAAAGTGCTTCATTTTGCCTTACTTAATTCCCAAGATAAACATAGTTGATCTTTGACATATTTCAACTTTGGTAAGTTGTTCACAATATCCTTATTCAAAAGCAAGTTGATGGTGTCAAAATTAAGATGAGAAAGTCTTCGATGCCATAACCATGCTTGAGTTGGTGAAGCTTTAGCCATGAAACAGATTAGAGTTGGTGCAGATGTTTCTTGAAGAGAAATTGTATAGAGATCAGATCCACAATTATCAGTAAGTAAATCGTTTCCCTGAAGATCTCTCACAAAGCAATTAGATTTTCAGAATGCAACCTCCAAATCCGCATCACAAAGTTGACCAACCGAGAAGAGATTGTGATTGAGGCCTTCGACATAATAAACCCTTTTGATCATGATATTTCCTTGAACCAAATCCCCATAACCAAGAATTGGTGCAAATTGATCATTTCTGAACTAAATCGTACCCAGATATTTTTCAACAAAATTGCACAACAACTTGAGATTGCCCGTCATATGTTTTATGCATCCAGAGTCAATAATGAATAAGATGAGTTGCACAATCTGTAAGAGAATTAGAGGACAATGGAACATTTGACAACTTGGATCCTAAAGTATTTGTAAATTTCAAGACATTAGTTATCCTAGATGCATTATCAATGGTTGGACTAATACTTATGTTCACATCTTCTTTCCTAACTTTAGGCACCCATTTCATTTTTGTCTTAGGAACCCATTTATATACTGATGGGCATTGTTTTTCTATCCACCATTTCTATTCTTTGTTTGTTTTCTCGTAAAGCATCCTATAGTAACTCTTGGATTTCTGGATAGTGAAGTCTGATGCAACTGTATTCTTAGAGGATGTTGCAATAGTTTGGTTCGCTTTTCTTATGGGTTTTCTAGGTCTAATGGGCACTTCTTGAGACTTCTTAGATCTAGCATTTACGTCACTAATAAATTTAGAAACACAAGCATCATGATTCGAATTAAACACACATTTTCCATAAACAAACAACATTAACATTCGAAGTTCTGGATTTTAAACTGTCATTACACGTAATTATAGACTTTGTTTTATTAGAAATACAAGAAATCTTATGGTGGTATTCTACTTCAGTCTTCTTAAACTTCACTTGACTATTGTTTTGCACAACCTTATCTTTCATTTGAGTTCTCTTAAGTTGTGGCCTGCTAACACCAGTTCTGTGAATTACTCCTATAGAGGTAGATACACGAGGATTAGTATTCCTAGAAGTCTAAGGAAACTGTGGTGCTCTAGTTTGTGTTGTCCTAGTGTTAATTTGATACATTCGTGGTTTAATCACATTTATGTTTCTTACATCTTGCCTTGCTATTGGAGGTAAAATCTGTATAGTGACTAGTTTTGATAAACCCTCTAACACATTAGTTTTGGTAACTGACTTTGTCGTTTTGAAGCATTTCCTCTCATGAGAGTCTAAAAAAGGAGTCGGTTTCCCTAAAACTGATGGTTTTGAAATCCTAAGAGCATTTGGTTGTCGAACAACAGATGGTTTATCAAACTTAGTTTCCACAGATTTTCTTTTACACTTCTCAATGAGTTTCTTTAACTCACTTATTGCAATGTTCTTGTCTTGCAGTTGAGCTTTCAAATCTTGTATTTCAAAGTATTGTTCACGTTCTTTTAGAAATATAGTTGATCCGTTTTGTTTGCAAATTGTGTCATTTTTCATTTGTTCTTGATATTGTTGTAAAGCAAGTTCAAGAGAAATCGAGTGCTTTTCTAATTTAGAAAAACTTTGTAAAAGCCCGTTGTAAACTTCTTTACTAACATTTTCAGTTTGTTTAGAAATCGTTTCCACAAGATATTCACATTCTTTGATCTTATGAAGATATAGGCATTGCAATTCATTATATGCATCTAAATCAGATAAAGAACGCAAATATGAACATATAACATCATTTGAGACACACTCTTGGAGAAGTAGATAATATATGTTTGAAAAATCAGCTTTGTCAGATTCAAGTTCATCAATCTATTTCTTAAGAGATTGAACATACTCAAAGTCTACAAACATCTCCTTTTTAAGTTCACTTACAAATTTGAAACTATCATTTGTGTCTTTAGGGCAAGAGGCATCAAACAAGTTTTCAAAAGTGAGGTCATATCTTCAGTAGTTAGTGCACGAAATGCACCATGCGTATGTCTTTCCCAAGCTAAATCAACAATTTGTTTGAAATGATTTATGTTATTAGTCATGACATTATAAGCTTGTCTACTCTTGCTTATTGACTTTCCTGTAGGTAGAAAACCTATGTTTTTAACGATGTTAGGTTTTGTTTTTACAAAAGATTTTCTCCACATTTTCTTTTGAACTTTATTTGCGTGTGCCAACTGATCAAGATATTCTCGTGATGGTGGTTTAAAAATTTCATAAAGACTGTTTTATTTTGTGTAGTCGTATGGTTTCACTAAGTCTTTATTCAATTCTGATCTACTCTCTTGTTCAAGAGTCAAAGTCTTTTCCCTATCAGGGGCAAATATGTTTACAAGATCATATGTGCCATATGGGATCTCATATAAACATAGCTTTTCAGATTGAGCTTTCTTGAGGTACATAGGATTTGCAAAAGTTGGTCTTCCATTATATGTTAAACCTTTGGGGCTAACATATGAATGGTTTGAATTGAATGATTTTGTTTATAAACAATTTCATTAAAAAAAATTAATTGCTTTTCCATCGCAATAAATTTGTCAATATCATTTCCTTCCTTAAGTTTCAAATCCTGTATTACCGTGTTTTTCTCTTTAAGAAGACCTCATATCGTGACTTTGTTAAAAGACTCTGTTTTACTACCTCATCGTTTTTCTCTTTGACTACAGAAAGTTCATATGCTTTAATTTTCAAACCTTTTTTTATGTCATTTTCTTTTTGAGCTAATAGTCCTAGAGTTTCTTTTAATTTATGTTCAAGTATGTCATGTTCAGTTGTACGATCTTGGTAAGTCTTGTACTTATCAAGCTCAATCTCTTTGTTCTGAAGTGCAATTATGCATCTATCTCGAGTTCTATTACACTCCTCAAGACTAGATTTGCACTTGTCAAGTGCAGATTTGCACTCTTGTAATTCATGAGCGAGTGATGTGTTTGCTTTCTTTAATTGCTTTTGAATCTTTTTGTTTTCATCAGTATCAAGTTTTAAATTTGCAATTAAATTAGCAAGCACAGCACGCTCATCATCACATTCTTCAGCATTTTGGTCAGCCTAATTGTCATTATCACACATATCTCGTGAATCAGGAATGACATTACTATCAACCTTTTCCACTACACATGTGTTATTAATGGATTCAGGTTGCTCAGAATGTTGTCTTTCATTGGCAAACACATTATATTCATCATCATAATGTACCTTTTCTAGTGGCTCGGCATCGAAGGATGGTCATGAATAAGTAGTGTGAACCCCCTGGATCTTTGCCATGTACATGTAATGTGCTTCCAATTCTTGTTCATCGACTTCTTCATCCGTGTCCTCTAGTCAATCAGCTTGCTCTGCTTGTAATGGAACACCTTTATCGGATTTTTTGCACAACAACATATTTTCCTTGTGATAAGTGTAATTGTTTGCCCTTTTTGGTTTCCTGCACTCCTTAGCAAAGTGCTTAAATTCCTTGTAATTGAAACATTGTATCCCCCATCTGTTGCACTACCTGACTGCCTACAGTCTCCCTAGCCCAGCAATAGTCACTGCCCTCTGATTCCCAAACTTCCCAGTCTGATTGTCATTCTTGTACCTTGGAGAAGTATCTACATTCTTGTTTCTGGTGTTTAAGGAAGTTCTGATATTGTTGTTGGTAGGTTTGTAGATCTTTCTAAAGTATTTTGCAATGAGTGCCAAGTTCTTCTGCATATCCTTATCTCTCTGAGCTTGTTCTGGATCACTGTCTTCTTCAGAAGCTGACTCAGATAGAGGTGTGATTAGTTTGGCTATCTCTTTGCCTTTGTATCTGGTACTTGCATGAGATCTGGTGGAAGATGATTGTTTTGATGTTGGTGCGTATGCTTTGTGAGATTTTGGTGCTTGATAATAAGTATTTGGATATTGTTGAGCAGCAGCAACAAGTGCTAGTGGATTTGCATTCTTAGTTATCTTCTCAGCATGGATTTCATTAACTTCATTTTGGTACTATTTCATAATGTCAAAGATCTTGTAATATGATTCCTTGTCCAAGTCAACAGTTTGCTTGACAATAGTCACAAATCTTAACCATTCTAGTTGAAGTTGTTAAAGAAATTGAACATTAACTTGCATAGTAGAAACTTCCAACTGGTTTCTCACCATTTCATTCATCATTTTATAAAACCTGGAGTAGTATGACTCAATTGATTCTCCATCTCTTGAAGTAAATTTGCCAAACTCCTAACACAAACTAGTCTTGACATCTTGCTTGTTAAGAGATTCACCCTGTTGTAGACTTTCAATGGTGATCCACATCTCATGAGTTATCTTGCATGCATCAACAGTTGAGTAAATTTCATCTCCAATTCTAGTCAAAAGCAAGTGAGTTGCTTCTTTTTTTGCATCATAATGAGCTTTGTTTTCAGGAGAGATATTTAATAGTGTCTCAAGATCTCTTTGTTCTTCAACTACTGGAGAGTCGTCTGTTGCAGGTTGACCTGGAATTGTAATAGTAGAAAGTGTATAAGGACCTTGTAGAATGTATTTCCTCAAGGCACCACCATTTGGTCTTGTATTAATGTATCTCATGAAACGTGATTGCCACTGAGCATATCTTCTCATTGCAAGCATTGGTGGACAATCTCTTGAACCAGCTGCCATGATGTTGTTATGCATTTGACTGTCTGTTGTGGATGTTGTAATTGGAGTAGTCATGATGATGATTTGATTGTTATGAAGTGAAAATGATTTGTTAGATCTTAAGTAGGTATAGTGATTGTTGTTGTGGTTATTAGAATTCAATTTTTGGTTCAAGAGATTTTACAATTCTATGATTTAAACCAAGAAAATAAGAGTCTTTTAAGGGATTTTACTAAATCAAGAAGAAACCGTGAAAGTATGATTGTTGTTGTGGTTATTAGAATTCAATTTTAGGTTCACGGGATTTTACTATTCTATGATTTAAACCGAGAAAATAAGAGTCTTTTACGTGATTTTACTAAATCAAGAAGAAACCGTGAAAGTATGATTGTTGTTGTGGTTTGTTATTGTAGAATTAATTGTCTTTGAAGTTTAATTTAAATTAGAATTCCTTAATCAATGTTGATTTGAATCGAAAATGGTTAACCGAAATTGCTTTTGTGAACCGAAATTCAATTTCTATGATAATGTCACAAACTGCAGAATCCTAAGAGTCAAAAATCACAAAAACTGATTTTCACAAACCACAGGATTCTACTGAGTGCACAAACCGCAGGAATTGTTGCACAAACCACACAACACAAACCGCAGAGACTATTAAGTTCACAAACCGCAGAGATCCTTAATTACACAAACCGCAGAACACAAACCGCGGAACACAAACCGCAGAGACTATTAAGTTCACAAACCGCAGAGATCCTTAATTACACAAACCGCAGAACACAAACCGCGGAACACAAACCGCAGAGACTATTAAGTTCACAAACCGCAGAAATCCTTAATTACACAAACCGCATAACACAAACCGCGGAACACAAACTGCAGGATTCTATTAAGTGCACAAACCGCATAAACTTACACAAACCGCAGAGACCTTAGATTACACAAACCGCAAGATGCATAAAATTTTGGCATAATTTATGTTCGTGTAAATGTCATAAACTGCAGAAAATTGTCCTTGTAAGCAACACAAACCGCATAGTACACTAAAACACAAACTGCAGGAATCTTGTTTTGCACAAACCGCAAAAGCCAAACTTGACACAAATCGCAAACTTCAAGCTTTTTGCACAAAACGCAATCTTTAAGATTAAAACCTAGATTTTTTGATTCAAAAATGTTGTTTGGTTCTTCAATAAGCTTCTAATTAGCACTAAAGTAATGAAAGTACGACTTGATGATTGAAAACAACAACAACTAAGCTTAAAATGATTCAAAACTTATCAAAAATTATGGTTTGAAAAAACGAGACAAACTTTCACTTTTAATCCATTAAAAATAGTTGTGTATTGTCCTTTTTAGCACAAGTTTATCCTAAAACTATTGTAGATATGAAAGTAACAAGCTTTTAGATTCAAACAACTTATATGATTTATAAGCCGAACCTAAAAAGCTTTTATAAGCTTCGAAATAAGCTTGAATCAAAAACCATAAACACTAAACCCACCCCGTGGCTCTTGATACCAATTTTTTAGACTAATAATCTATATCATTTGTACTTACATACCAAGAATCAAAGATAAGAAGATGAGAAAAAAGAAATGGAAGTTAGAGAGAGAAAGTAGAGAGAGAAAGTGGAAGGATTGAACAACAGAGTGTCTTACAACCAAATGAACAACCTACCCTTCTCCATTATGGAAAAGGGGTATTTATACCCTAAGCTTTGAGTCATGGGTTTTCCTTAGGTGGGATGGGCTTAAGTTTGCTTTAGACTTTAGCCCGACACACATACAATATTAGATTAACTAACGAGCCCAATACCCGTATCTAGCCTATTACAACGTATTGATAATAAAAACCGAGCTTCCATGTCCAGAGACCGAGCTTCTGTTTCTGACTCAATATTTTGAGGCTAACAAAATGTATTTACTTAATCATGCATTACTTCTTAGTTTACTTCTTCTAATCCTATTGCTTTGTCACACTTATGATGATCTGTGTAAGTATTTCCTAGGTCATGAACAAATTACATGAATCTGCCGTCTATGTAATATTACGTTAAGGCAACACACATGTAAGGTAGTATGAAGACTACTACAAGGCCCCTAACAGTACATTACATGCATTAAAACAATTAAGAAAGATCAACCATATTAGGGGTAAAGTAGTATGAAGAGTGTTACCAATGGTATCCTTTATACATACTCGCGTTTCCCTAAACGTTTATGCTAATGTAATATTTTATAGCCAGTTTTCTAGAGCCTAACGCGCATATCCATCACAAGAAGCAATATTAAAAGGATTTACAAACTAAGTTTCATGCACTCATAAGTAAATACTAATAGATCTAGCCTAGCATGTTAAAGAGAAGCGAAGAACAATAATTAATCAAACAACACATAGACATATTGAAAGATTAAAGGATAAATGACTTCACTTGATTAAAACATGAGTATAAGGCTGATACAAGAGGGTTTTCATACCCTAAAAACGACCTTAAAAGCTGCTAAAACCAAACCCTAATTATAAAGTTTGGTTGACACGTGAGATTTGAGAAATGCCGAAAAATGAGTCCCGACACGTCCATTAATGTCCAAAAGAGATTTTGGGAAGTATGTAGTGTAAATATATCGTGTAAATACTCTAGGTTATTAGAAAAGTATTTTTAAAGTGGATAAAAATACTAATTAACAATGGAAAATATTTTACGATCGAGTTATTAAGTTTTTAAGTGATCCCAACACGAAAAGAAGTCCCCAAACCCCCTCTTGGATGCCTATCCGGTTCGAACCCCACAAAAGAAACAAGAAGGCTAGTTTTTAGCTCTTATGTCCACCCTTGGTACAAATCTCTTTTATTTGATACCAAAACACACATAGTGCATTCTTTTAAAAATCAAAAACTCCTCTCTTTCTCTCCCTTATGCGTCCGAACTAAGCCACACACACACATATAATTTTTGAAATTTTGATCAAAAACATGAAGATTGGTGATATATTGGGTTGATTCTAGTGCTCGGGTATTCATTTAAACAACGTTTGGGTTGTCCGGTTCGCGTCGAAATCTATATTTTTGAAGATTTTCTTGTAAGTTCTAAATTTAAATTTCGTTTGTCCTTTTGGGTTTATATTGACGCATAGATGTTAATTGTACAAGTTGATCGTCGTGAAAATTGATTTTTGGAAACAAAACGGATAAAAGGATGTGTTTGGTTGCGTCGAACATAAAAGGAAATAAAAGGGTTTTGTAGTTTTGATGTTGTGGTCGTGATGGTTGAAAATATATATTTGCTATGTAGCTTATTTTGTATATAGCTTACATTTGCTTATTTTTAAGCTCGAATGAGCTTATTTTTGGCTTATGAGCCCTCGGCAACATGTGGAAACACAAAGGAGATGTTTTTGGTTATTATCCTAGTATGTCATATTTTTTTGGACTAATATTATAGCTTATGGTGATAACCAAATGCGATACGTAGCTTATTAGCTTATTTTCAAGCTTAATATATGTATTTTAGAGCTTATGGGCTCACGGCTCAATAAGCCTATTTAAGCCGTGGCTTATGGGAGGGCTTATTATGGTCCGGATTATTTTTTACTTATTAGTATTATGTATATAAATGGGCCTTGGTTTTTGGCTTGGATCGTATTTTGGACGTATAAATACCTTAATGGACCCTTATTGGGCCTTAAAGCCCAATAAGCGATATTTAGCCGTTTTAAGAGTTTTGACGGACTTTTGAAAGTAAAATATATTTACGAAGTGATATTGAACGTTATTTTGGGAAAAACATTTTAATAACGTTAAAGATTGATATTTTGGAATTTTGTCGAAAAAGTGTCGAAAGTTTGTAAAAATGTTTGAAATAAAGGTTAAAAACCTTGGAAAACGTGATATAAACGTACAGGCCATGTCGAAATTTTGTAAAAAGTTTATACTTAGAAAATTTTCTTAAGAACATGATTTTTGATTTTAAATAATAAAATATTTTTATTTTATTAATTTAATAAATTCACTAAAAGACGAAAAATATATTTTTTTCTCGAAACTTCTCTAATATGCTTTTTATAAGTAAACGTTTCATTTTCCACCATATTATGATTATTTTTACGGTAACTAAGGTTGCCGAATAGACTTATCAAGATATATTTATAATTATTTATTATAAATATTTACTTATATTACTTATCTATTTTCTTTAAATAGTATAAGTATGTATCGTTGAGATATCGGATTATTAACATATGTTGGGATAAGTCGTCAACCATCACACCACTAAACTGTTAAGGGTAATTGTACAACGCGTCTAACCCCTATTCATCAAACGTGAAGACTGTTTTGGAAATGAATGATTAAAATGAGACATTAACTGGACTAGGTCGTGTGCGGACGTCGTTGCATTTGCTTGTGTGATTGAGATTTGGTTGCTTAAGACTTGCTTGAGGTGAGTTCTCGTAGCCCCATTTTTCTACTGTTTTTCCGTTGGGGGAAAATGTACTCAAATGTGTTTTGAACTGGTTTTTATTTGAACTGTGCGAAACATGGTTTTGTTTTTGGAAAATTTTGTGCTTATGATTGCTATGTGAATATATGTGATGTAATCTTACTTGCATGTACTGTGTTTGGCACGGCAAGGGTGATTGGCAAGGAATTGCCATGTCTATTATGATTTTACTTGCGTGTACTATGTTGATCCCTTCTGAATAGATCTTACTTAGCTTGTTAAAGCTTAGTTGTGTTGGATAGATCCAAAACAACTATAGTAGAAACTAATATTGATAATATCACAAACTATGCGGAAACTAGTTTGCAATACTAAGAAGAACAATAAAACAGTAAACAAAATTTTACTAAACTTTCAGCCTCAATATAAAACGATCACTCTGAATAGTGATAGGGTTACAAAATAACCTTGAAGCTATAAACTATGACTGCTATTAAAACTATATAAAACTTATCTAGATCTATGCCGTAGAGTTTCTTTTATACACCAAGAAACCCTAATGGGCCTACAAAATGCGTCTACTAATCAATGCATATCTATTCCTAATATATCTCATGCATATCACATTAGCAGTACTAACTATTTATACTAACAGTACTAACTACATAACTAACAATACTAACACTTTGTACTGGCAGCACTAACTATTATACTAACAGTACTAATGACTTAGACTATTTTTCTCTTATCTTCAGCAACAGCACAAACTTGAACCAGCAGAATTAAGTTGTAGAAGCCTCTAATTCCCAACAATCCTCCCCTAAACTTGATATTCATCTTGTTAATCATAAAGTTTCTTCATTACCTGCATCTTGATCACTAGGAGGATGTATCCAAACACTCTTCTACTTCTAAAGTTGTGATCTTGTAAACCTGAGAAGCTCATAAGCCATTTCACATTCATGATTAACTTCTAGTCTTCTACTCAGTATTCTTGAAAGCATCTCTTGTGTGAGAGGATATGTCTTCTCTATCAGCATGTGAATAGCAATTCCAGTATCCAACAGTAATACATGAAGTCCACATGAATCAAATAATCTCCAGTTGATCAATGTGTAGTCCTGTTGAGCTTTCCAGATGTCATCATCTTCACTTGGTTCAAATACAGAAATGAGATCTCCCTAAAGTAATCTGTCATATCCTTCTGGGCTTGCAGTCTTAAATCTTTCTTTAACCAGCCTATATAGATCTAACACATCTTGCCTATCAAAATCATCAAGCATTTCTATAAATATCTTGTAAAATT
>BQNB010163783.1:0-14405 GCA_026074375.1 Tanacetum coccineum
ACGCCATAAGAATTAAACAATTTAGAGGGATAAGAAAAGAATTAAATAAACAAGAAGGTAAAGAGAAAAAGAATTAAATGAATACGAGGGTAAAGAGAATAAGAATTAAACGAATGAGAGGATAGAGAAGAATATTTATAGATTTTTCAAATAATACATAATGAAAAAAAAAATTAAAAATAATAAAGAAAAATATTTTTAGATTTTTATTTTTAAGATAAAAGAAAAATATTTTTGGGTTTTTTTAATATTTATAAAGGAAAAGAAAAAATAAAAATAAAATAAGAAGAAAAATATGTTTGGATTTTTTTTTTTTTTATAAGTACGAAAATAAACTTTCCGAAGAAAGGATCTTCAAGGCACGAACACGAACAATCCCGTAAAAATCGCTACACCTCTCCCCGGCAACGGCGCCATTTTGATATCGTATAAAATACGTACTAGCCGTATGTATATAGCATCAAGTATCCCGTTAGAAATAAGTATCACTTTAGAAAAAGTAATAGTCTATCTTTCGAGTGTCGTATCCACGGCGAGAGATGAATTGAAATCCATGAGAATGTTTTGTTTAATGCTTGAATGGCAAACTTTTTTGGTTTTGGTTTGAAACTAAAAATAAATAAATAAAATAATACTAAACTAGATTATACTACTTAACAAACAAGCAAAGCAATTAATATGAAAAGAACTATATAAAAATAAACTACTCACTAAGCATAACGACCAAATAAGCTAAACTAAACATAATAAGCTAAATTTAATTAAACTCTAAAGGTAAAACATATTTTTAATCTAAATAATAAACAAATATGCAAAGCAAACATTATTAAATCTAAACACCCTAAATAAATTGAAAAAGGATAGAAAATTGGACCGAGTTGAAGAGCCGCAATTAAACGATTACCACCCGATTTATTTAGCTAAAACAAATAATCAAATTTGGTCTAGCTAAATAAACCCTTAAGCTCCACGCCTCAAGAATTGACCGGGACCGTCACAATAACAAATATCATACTATTAGCACAATGCACATTAATATCACAATTTTACTTTCTCAATTTTTTGTCTACATAAACCGTAACCCAACAGTGGCCAATATGGAAGTTAAACCAAAAGCAAACTTAGCCCAACAATCTCACAACCTCTCAAAGGCCTCATGAGTTGGGTTTATCAACGAACATCAACTAGGTTAACAATAAGATTCCATTTTATGATTATCAAAGGATGTAGAACCAAATAAAATAAGCATAGCATTTGTAGAACTTTTGTAAAATAAACTAAACTAAAGCAAGGAACTACCAAATAAGCAATAAGGAGAGAAACTAAACTAGAAAACATAACAAATTACACTAAAAATTACTCGATCTAACCAAATAGAAGAACTAGCTAGAAAAGGAAATGAACTAAGCTAAAAACATAATCAATTTAATAAGCTTAACATTGAATCGAACTAAGCTAAATAGCTTATTCGAGTAAAGAAAATAAGCTAGGAACAAAACGATAAAAGTAACAACAAGCCATAACACCTTATTCGCTTATAAGCTTAATAAAAATAATATTTCTACACTTATTTAATCGAACTTATAAAAGAGATAAGCTCAAAAATCCTATACACTAATAAATAGCTTATATGATTTCTTACTTATAAATGAATAAGCTCGTTGAATAAGCACCGAAAATAACCTTGAGGAGGAACTTATTAAACAAAATAAGCCGAAAGAAATAGAAAATAAGCCGAAAGATATAAGCACTTCAAACACCAACCTTTAATTCATTAACAATAAGCTAAAAGATCCAATGACAATAAGCTAAAAAAATTAAAAAAAATTAAAAAGCTCTTACATTAAGATCTCAAATAAGCTAAACTTAAACTAGAAATAAGCTATTACAAAAAAATAATTTAGAATGAAAATAAAACTCTCTAAATCCTACATTCTAGTTTGCGTTAAAAAGAAAGAAAATCGAAAAAGAAAAGTTGCGTAAAAAAACGAACAGCCCCCCTATTATCTCCAATTCCACCGCCTCATTCAAGTTAATACTCCAATTGCATTGGGATCCCTTCCATCCTCCAATGGCGTGAAGACTCGAGGCCTTCATTTTGCGTTAAAATACATATTATTCACATAATTCGGTTGTCCTTTTATCTCAATTGTATATAAATTGTATAGGCCACATGTCATGCTTTGGTTGGACAAGAGATATATAGTGGAAAGTCACCTGCCAATTTTTGATTTAATTAGGGGAGCACGTGAGAGGCTTTCCTCTTTGTTCATTCATTTCTTCTCAGCTTTAGTGCAAAGTTTATTGGGCCAAGATTATGGGCTTGAGTTGTGGTTGGACTGGCTTGCAAATATATGGGCTGGCGTGACCCAGTTAAATGGGTTACGGGCTGGCCCAATAAGATCCGAGGGCACCGCTGGACTCGTTTTCTCGCGCTCTTTTCAATTCGTGCTCGGTTTTGTCCGTTTTGCCTTGTTTTTGTCCTTTTGTGAATATCCGTTACTTGCACAACACAAATAGCAAAACAAGCATATATTTGGCATTTTATGTCCGTTTTTGGTCAAATAAGCTCGTTTTATTAGGTAAAAGGTATGTATAAAATAGCGAACACCAAGATGCATATTTTTTAAAACGATGAATTGTATAAAAGAACAAACTCTCTAGCAAGAAGCTAGAAGAGAGAATACAAACGATTGTTTAGCCAAAAGTTCCAACAATGGACTTTACGACCTCTATGTAAGCCAAGAAAAAGAAAACATACAAATAGTATCAAATATGTCCCTTTTCTTGATTGGGTGAGAATTAAAAGTGACACTATTTTGATACCGCCACAATAGCCACAACGTAGTCGCATTAATGACATACACATGATATTTAAAATCTTTTGTAGCTCTCTAATCGTCGATCCATTGTAACCAATTGAAGCGCATAAGAGGCAAAGGGGACAAAATCATGAACATAAGAGCATAAAAGCAAAATGCATAAACGCAAACGGGCGAAGGCAAGGCACAAGCGTAAGGGGCTTAAAGGCAAAAACAATTCCAAGAACTTAAGAGAGCATCAAAGTTCTAAGTTGGAAAACACCAGGGTATCAATACCTAAAAGCAATGCAAAAAAGAACATGCGAGACTACTAATCGTCTAAAAAACCTAAAAGGAACTAGATATGGAAATCTATACCTAAACACGTAAGTGGTAATGCTACTAAGAGCTCTCCGCCAAACATACACTTACTTTTAATCATGATTTTTTGATCTTTTTGTATGACTAATTCATATAGCTTTAATTTATAACAAACTTGTTTTTTACTGCACGAAGCTTAAGAGCATGTCAATGTTCAGAATTGTATACATATTTATGCAAATTATCTCAAACACCTCGGGAATCTTGCTCGCTTATTCAATTCAAGCTTACCTAAGATTTTTGGTCTAGTGGTATGTGAGTTCTCTACCAACCTAGAGGTTGTGGGTTCAAGCTTCGCTAAAGGCATTTGTGTAACACCCCCAAAATGGGTCGCAGCGGAATATGATGTTCCGGGGGTATTACTTCATAGATCAATAGCACAAGATATGAGAACGACCCTTATAAGGGCCGTTTAAAATCTGATACATTGGGTTTCATAAATGGTTCGTTACAAAAAGCTCATGGGCTTAACTTGTTTATCTTGAAAAATAAAGATTTCACAACATAACAATATTCCAAAATGTAATGCATGCAAATCTTTATGATAATGTGACTCCAAATGACGACCAGCCAATGTATCCGTGACTTGTACCTTATTGACCTGAGAAAACATGTTTAAACTGTCAACAATAATGTTGGTGAATCTATAGGTTTATAAATTTAATGAAGCGGATGGCAAGATTTTCCTGTAATAGAGTAACGAATACAATATCACAAAATGTATTACGAAATGCACTGAGCTCATGACACCGAAGCTAAACAATGTATGTATTTAAAATACACATAAATGACTTTGCCCAATGTAGATGTTCAACCCGTAACATCCATGAATCCAAATGGTATACGTTCGTCGTTTCCGGCCAACCGGTAAACTAGCAAGCGCTACTTGCCCGAACGGGGATGTTAATCCCAAATAGATCTATTCATAACATTCACGCTCACATAATGCAATTAACAATCACATCCATGCAATTAACAGTTCATGATAATGGGCATAGTGGGTTATAGCTACTCAGGCAAACTCGTAATATTTGAATTTAAAATGTACTTGCATCCATGTTGAAAACAAACATGATCTCATCCCCGAGATTTGATAAATGATTGAAAAAGTATAAAAGTGGGGACTATAAACTCACATAATGTAGAAGCAAGGTAATGGCACGAAAAACGATGCAAAAGGCTTTATCCGCAACCTATAAATAAATAATACATAATTACTAGACGGAAAAGTACTAATATAAATACTTCCAATCATGTCCCTAGTGTGTGCTTGAACTATATTTAAAATGATGTCGTTTGAAAGTAGTTTCTTGTTAAAATTATCAACTTTATTGGGTCAACGCGGTCAAACCATAAGTATGTAATTTACGACTTCAGACATTTAAGAAACTAGGTCGTATATACTTTAAAATATTAGCTTAGGCCAGCACTTGGTTTGGTCTCTAAGTGCGTTAAATAATTAGGTGAAACATTGACGTTTACTTTTTGAATTAGACTTATATATTATTAAGTTTTAACACGAGGTGTCGTAGAATTTTATAATTAAATTTTGTTTCGTTAGTTAACGATATTGAAAAGTAAAAGCATATTTAAATCGTCTGTTGGGTCGTCTACAATGTTTGTCTTTTAGGTTTTAATCAACGAGATCATTTAAGTAGTTAAAAATAGGGTTAAAAGTAAGTAGGTCGCAAGGCTATTTTTCAGACTTAGAAAAATTATAAGGTTACAAATCAGCGTGCGCTGATTGCGAGGGGAGGTCTTTGGGCTTAGCTTACGGCCTTGATACTCAACATTAGGGTGAGATGAAAGTACCTTTATGAACTAAGTTGGTTGGTCTACGTACTCCTTTTAATAGTTTAGTGGGTTGGGGTCGTTAAAAGGGTCGAAAGTGGGTTTAAAAGTGTGCGCGTGTCGTGTTATCTATCAGCATGTGCTGACTTTTATCAGCGCGTGCTGAGTGTGGGTCTATGCTTTGGCCTCAATTTGCGATCAAAATACTACACGAAAAACAATGACGTTTGTCTAGCTTAAAGGTAGTACATCAGGCTTCAAGTAACCGCTTTTAGTTCGAATTAACATTTGACAGAGGTGTGGCGAATCATGGAGTAAAACTGGCTCGTTGACTGTTGTATATCCAAAAATAATGTGCGCATGATTCTCCTAGAGTATTTAAAGGGTCATAACGGGTTTGTTTCTTAACCAAATATGACGATTCGAATTGCTAAATAAAGCTCGCTATGCTAACTATGAAACGCCCCCGCTCCCTGCCCTTAATTCCAAATCTAATCGGGTTGGAATAAAGTCTAAAGTCGGCCCTATAGGGTAGTTTTAAAATTTTGTAAAATGGCAGATTTTCACCTATCTTTGTGACCTTCTAATTTTTGCCAATATTTGACGAAAATTACTGATTAAAGGGGCAAAACAATCCCTACATGTCCTATTTACGAAAATGATTAAGTGCCACTTTTATGCTTTATGTTAAGAGGCGGATATGGTGCTTGGACTACACGTATGGGCTGCGTTTTACCCTACTAATACATGCACCATTCCTTTCTTACTATCTAATGGGTCTAAACTACACACGATCTGAGCTTTTCTATCCTGATACCCTAACTTAGTCATGGCTCACATTCCCTTTTGCTTACTTGCCTAAACTTTTATAAAGGTTTAAGGTTGTTCTATTTTTATCAGAAGGAATACAAAAGACACAGATTTCATTCTTTATAGTTTTGATGCACACACTCTTATGAGGGTAAGATAACACGATATAAAAGAGTAAAAGAGAAGTAATGGCTCACAGAAAGCACGGGGTTGTGCGCGTGGAAGTCCTGACCCAACAAGAAACCCTAATTGCTTGAAAACTTTACGCGACTTCAAACCAACAAATTCTTACCCTTGCTTCCTCTCCTTATGGAACAACAAGAAAACCCTAAGAATGACGACTCGGTTTTGGGTTTAATGTTGACAATGAAAAGGTGAAAATTTCGTGTGTGTGTGTATGCCGAATTCAGTGAGCAGGAGGGAGATATATATGAAAGTTGTGATCTTTGAGTTATTGTGGAATTGTGATAACACTAACTCAGCCCCTGCTCTTCTTATACTAACAAAATTTGCAAGCATAGTGACTTACTCAGGGAGTCACGTTTTATTGTTAACCCAATTAGGGCAAGGAATTTCTTGGGTTTAATCGGTCAAAGCACAGTGTTTAAAAGGTTAAAACTGTGTAGAACGTGGGGGCAAATCCAAGAAAGTAGCAGCTACATATCACAAGTATGCTTAGGTTTTAGAGAATAAAAAGGGGCTCATGAAGGTATATTCCATTGATTTAAATCGTGTGTTATTTGGGTTTTATAAAAAGGATGGTGATCTTTTATTCGGTGGATTAAAGAGTATAAAGGAGTTGGAAAAATACTTGTGCCTATCTAGAAAACTCAAACGTGAACATGTGTAGCTTTAGGAGAAAAACGGGCACACATACACGGTTAATGGGAAATACATGGTTTTGTTTTTTGTTTTTTTACTTCTATTTGGTTCCTTAATCTATAAAAGTTAGGTTTAGTGTAGATAGTTTTAGAAAGTCTTTACTTGGAAAGATTTAGTGAGCGTAACCAAGAAGCTTTCCTTGACGAGAAATGTAAATGACAATATGAAGAGGTCAAGCAGGATCTCAATAAGTTTACGCTATGTTCCTAGTTAAATGGTGACTTTTGGTGCATACGCGATTTTTAAACCGAACAACGCGGTTTAGATGCCCTAGCTACGCCGAAACAACGAAATAATAAATGAAGAAAAGTTAATAATGAAAACTCGAGAGTCGAAACCTGAACTGAAATCACGGTGTTATACACACAAAGGGCAAGGTGTTTGATACAATGAAGTATTTCTCTGGTAGTTCGACACACATCTATACGGGTTTTATACATGCATTGACTGTTGTAAAGATTAATGACGGCGCAGCTTGATGTAAAGAACGCATTTTTACATGGGAAATCTGAAGAAGGAATCTACATAGAAGCACGGACATCCACCAGATATGAAAAGGGCAAGGTAATCAAGGTATGTTTTGTTAAAGAAATCCCTTTATGGTTTGGAAGCAGACACCTAGACAATGGTATGGAGGTTTGATGAGTATATGCCTGAGCAATCGGGTTTAAAGCATAGCAGTTACCGACCAGCTGCGTATATTACAGGATTATGCACCAGGTGAGTATATCAACTATTGTTATATGTAGACGATAATGCGGATGCATTGTATGAGCAATGCTGAGATGGGTCGACCAAGTCTTTGCTTAAAAGGAGTTCGGCATGAAGGAGCTCAGGGGGCCGGGGAAGCAAAGAGAATTCATGGTATGGAGATCATTAGGGATCGGAGTCCCAAGATCTGAGGGTGACACAATCCGGGTAACGTTCTAAGATTTTGAATAATTAGAATAGACAATGGTAAACGGTAAGATGCCATTGTTGGGGCACTTCAAGCTGTCCGTTGAAGGATTATCGCGGTTAAGGATTGTGATGTTAGAAAGGATGAGTAAGGTGACGAAATGCAAATTCGGTTTGGGAGATTAATGTACTGATGTGTCACGAGGCCAGACATAGCGTAATCGGTAAGTGGGAGTTAGCAGATATTTTGGCGAATGCCAGTAAAAAATCATTAGGAAGCAGTGAAGTGGATTTTGAAATATTTGCGGGGTACTGCAAATATGGGTTTGGTGTATGGGACAAATCGTGGCAACCATGTGGACGTAACAGGTTTTGTTGATTCAGACTACGCTAAGGATCCGGATAAAGGTAGGTCTATCACGGGTTACGCATTTTTAGTACAGGGATGTGTTGTAAGCTGGAAGGCAACGCTACAACACGTGGTGGCTCTTTCAACTACAGAGGCGGAGTATATGGCTCTTACGGAGGCTGTGAAGGAAGCTATTTGGCTAAGGGGACTCTTGGAAGAGTTAGGCGTAGAGCTTAACACTGTGGCAGTTAATTGTGATAATCAGGGCGCGATTCACTTATCGCGGAATCATGTTTTTCATGAAAGGACTAAGCACATCAATGTGCGTTATCACTTTATCAGAGAGGTCTTGGAAGCAAAGACGGTTAAAGTTCTGAAGGTGGGTACTGAACACAATGTTGCGGATGCCTTGACGAAGGTGGTACCTAGACTCAAGTTACAACATTGCTTGGAGTTGCTGAATGTTGGTGTAGGCTAATATAAAGCCTAAGGTGGAAATTGTTGTGTTTAGTCTTTATTTTAGCAAAAGTCCAGGGTAGTCAAGTGTTAAGTTTTTGTGGGCTAACTTGTGTCCCAAGTCCAGCCCATGTGTTTTAGGGTTTGTTCTCCCCCTTATCTCTATAAAAGGAGGTGAGGGGGAGAGGATTGAACACATCATTCTTTCAATACTAATCATTCGATTAGGGTTTATTATCTTGTGCTCTCTTTCTTTCTTTTCTGTCGATCAATATATTCTGCTAGGGTGTGTTCTTTATTCAACATCGAAGTTATCCGTTCTAGTATCGAGGTTGTAGGTTATCAAAACCTACAGAAAACACCGATCAAAAGTATATGGATTCGTCAAGAAACAGTTGACTTGATGGCATTCGATATAACATGCACATCGTGGTAGATCAAATGTATACGACAAGTTACTATTAGAACATGTCGGTTTAATTATCAGAGGCATGGCAAAAAAAGGATGCATCGGAATTGTTTGAATTGTTGAAATGAATTGAGTTTAACTATAGCATTGTCGATTTAATATCATCAGGCAAAATGTCTTAGTTTTCATATCCGTACTTGTCTAGATGGTCATTCTAAAGTTTTAAGTAATACTCTTATTATAAGTACCTACTACTCAGATTAGTAACATTCCAATAATATATATCTATCTATATATACATAAAGATTGAGTAAAAAAAATAAATGTGAAGGCTTCATGGTTTATAACAAAAGCTTTGAGAAGTGTGCAAATGCATAACTCCAAGTGGCTTCATGTGTTGTAACTTAAGCTGTGAAAAATGCACAAATAAAAATCTCACTGTAGATGAGGAGCGGGGCAAGGCATAAATGAGAGTATTAATGTAATAACTTCAATTGTATATGTGAAACGCATTGAGGCTCGTTTTAGAGCTTTTAATGACTTTATATTAATAGCTATAATTGTTAGTATAGATAATAGCTATAACCAAAACCCTTTCATATCCATTTGATCCTATAAATACCACATTTGCATATAACTCATCGGCGACACTTTCCAATCACTAACACAAGCACATTCAAAAGGAAAAGATTTGAGAAGTCGATGTTCCAGTGATTGATCTTTTGGGCAAACGATCAAAAGTTGCAAAGCTCATTATAAAGGCATGTGAAGAATATGGTTTTTTTAAGGTCATAAGGTTGCAAGAATATTGGTCTTGGTGGTGACACAGGTGAACTTGAATATCTTCTTCTTCCAACAAATCAAACATCGATTCATCACACATCTGAATTCAAGTATGTTTTTTCATAACTCAGTCTACTCTCTTTTTCTCATGTAATTGATTTGTATTTCTACGAATTAATATATGTCATGCTATGCATAATAGGTTGTAAACAAGTTATAGTACATACCTAATATATAGTTGGGGACATGCAATATATATACAGTAGTCTGAGATCATAAGTTCTAATGTTCGCAAACCTTTACAAATTTTTTTGTGACATTTAGTACGTACATGTTTGTGGAAATGTATTAATGAGAAAAAATTTGGAGATGTTTCACACATGTTTTAGATCTTTGTAAATAACTTGGTTTTCTTATTTTCTTGATTTAGCTATCAGGTATCATGGAAATCACACATGATCATGCATGTTGAGATACGTGGAACCGAAAATTAGGATAACTATTGTTTTCTTTGTTGTTATAGATAAGTAATTTATGTGTGTGTTCTATTGATGTATTTATTGTGTAGGCTTCAAGTTATGTAGCCCAAACTTTGTATATTGTATAAATCCATGCGAATAAATGGCATAATCAATAGTTAACTGTTGTAACCCATGCTTTGAAAAGTGTACAAATTATTCTGTAAAGTCTTATACCGTATTCAAAACCATTGATTGTGATTTTTTTTGTAACCATTAAGCATTGATTGATTGTGATTTATTTTTGCAACAGAAAGCATTGATTGATTATGATTTATTTTTGTAACGGAAAGCATTCATTGTGATTTATTTCAGTCAACAAATCAATGTTCATATTAACATATGATAACGCCTAAATTCTTATTTTTGCAAGAAAAATAAGTAAATGATAAATTAAGCCCTATGATAACAAATATCAAACCATTTACATTAATGAATCGACTTTTCATTTTTCACACCCACAAATATATTTTCAATCTCTAACTTTCTCTCATCTACTCATGTATGATTTTTCAATCAAAAGTTGCTTTTAAGAATGCTTTATTTTCACTAAAAAAATTGGTAAAAAACGAATGTAGAATGAAAAATTAAAAGAAAAAACCAGTTATTTGTAGATATAGAAAAATATGATGATGATGATGATGATGTTAGCATGAAGCTATAAAAACCGGCGAATAGGCTTTAGATAGTAAATTTGACAAATTTAGATTGTATGAATGCATCTTTAGTTTATTATTTAGCATTGAGAATTTGAAATCCCTAGATCATAAAAAGCTAAAAAAATAGTTGTACGAACCTTAACAGTTTTTTAACCCATATAATAAAAATCGTTAATTTGGATATTAACGGTATATATTTATTTTTGAAACAACGAGTTTTGAGAGTACTTATATATGTGAAAATTGCTATATCGATTGATATACTTAGTCAAATTATAAATCTAAGTTTTTACTGTAATACTTATATGATGTATATAATAATGTTAACCATTTTGATAACAGTTTCTTCATGAGAAAATTCAAAACTAAAGTTAATTTAAAGTTATTTACGATCGAAAGTGTCATCAAAAGATTAGATTTATTTGCTCATTTATTAATTAAAAATGAAATATTATAATATAGTGATTTCGAGAGACAAATCAATGATTTCACATAAAAAGTTAAAAAGGTAAATTTTATATATCGATTTTCAAAAAATAACTATGATAAAAGGCCCCGTTTTAAAGTTTCGCTTTAGGCCTCCGAAAAGGTTGAGCCGACCCTGTATAAATCCATGCGAATAAATGGCATAATCAATAGTTAACTGTTGTAACCCATGCTTTGAAAAGTGTATAAATTATTCTGTAAAGTCTTATACCGTATTCAAAACCATTGATTGTGATTTTTTTTGTAACCATTAAGCATTGATTGATTGTGATTTATTTTTGCAACAGAAAGCATTGATTGATTATGATTTATTTTTGTAACCGGAAAAGCATTCATGTAGATTTATTTCATCAAAAAATCAATGCACTATATTACACAAATGATAAACCATTAAATTATACATGTTATTTATACATATTTTATCATTTCTCGTGAACTTTCGATACTTAATAGCATGAAATACTTGCAGGTTCACTTGAAGACATCCTGAGCTCAAATTAAACAAATATCAAGTACTTATACACTTCGAAAAGCAAGATACAAGAAAAGACAAAGTCTCAAGGTGAAAATCGCAAATGTGCGCCACACTTACCCCTTGTGCGCCGCACTTCTCCTCAAAGTCAAAAGAATTAAAGGCCTGGTCAAAATAGTGCATTAACTCCCCAAGTACGCCGCATAAATTATTTTGTGCGCCGCACTTCCCATCTGGCCACGCAAATAAATGAAGTCATTAAATACTGGCGCATTAACACACCAAGTGCGCCGCATAATTTATTTTATGTGCCGCACTTCTATCCGAAAATCAACCTATAAATAGAGCCAAAATTCACACACATTTTCATCAATCAAATCATTCTCTTCATACTCATCAACTCATTCTTACACACTTCTCTCATCTCACACACAATCCCTTTTCCCTTATGATGTTCTAAACCTACCCAACCTTTTCCTAAACCTTAAACACCATACCTTTTGAAGATTCAAGATCAAACAACCAAGAACGAAGAAGAATATCGTCTTAGTTTATTTAAATAATGAAGTTTCTTGTTGAATCAAATTATTTTATGAACTACATAGCCATGAGAGGCTAATTCTCTCATGACTACTCGGTGAAGTTATGATAATGAATAAGTGTTTGGTATAATCGTGATCTCATTAATCTCAAGCTTATGTTGCAACCCTATTATATCTTATCTTGTCAGTTTTGCTTATCAAACTTAGGTTATACAATCATATAGGTATAGGTCGAAAGACCCGTTATGATCTATATGGTTTTAAAGATTAGTCTATGGTCTTTATCGTTTGTGTCGAGAAATCCACTTTCGTAAATTGATAAACAAAATAAGCTTTGATATAATAAGTAACTGGATCATTTGAGTGACACATTTGGTCTAGCCAACTAAATATAAGTCTTAAGTTAATTAAGTTAATTTGTGAAAACGTTTTCTGACGAGAAATCCTTTTTATAAGTTAAGGTTCCATCTTGGAGGTCTATATCATTACTATTACTTATAAATTATTTTCAACTATCCAAGTAGTCATCCTTATTATCACTGGGTAAAACAAAAAGTTATTTTCAAAATTGTTAAAGTCTATTTTTTTTCTGATTATTCGAACACTACTCAAATCCCTGTGGACGACCTGGTCTTGCCTAAAAAAGATTATACTATATACGTGGGTTATACTTTTACCCGTGTGTTTCCCTATAATAATATTGGTATTTTCAGTCATTATAAATTTAAAGCTTTTGAAACACATCAAAGTTTTTGGCGCCGTTGTCGGGACTTTTAAGCTGTTCTGTAGTCAACTCTGGAAAATTATTTTAACTCCCCCTCTTTTTTAAAAAATCGCCGTACAGTTTTCTGGCAAACTGACCTAAATGAATTTTCCTTTGGATGCATACACATGCTTCTAATTCTGAACTTGTTGAACCGTTACCCGAGCCTGAACGTACTCTGAATCGAAGACTTCATCGACGAAACAGAAGAGTTCCATTCGAACAAAGAAACAATCCACCTCAACACCTGAGAGTTGTCTATTCGCCAGTTCTCAACATCAATTACTTCCGTCACTTTCTTGATATTCTTTGAAATTATGATCCAATGGATGATGAACCCATGTGGGCTACCGACCATGTTGTCGCTCTGACTCCCGGTTCCGCAATCACTATTCCTGAAACCGCAAACGAATTTGCCATTAAAGGTAACCACTTGACTCTTGTCAAAGGAAACCAATTTGATGGTAGAACCAAAACCGATCCTCATAAACACATTCATGAATTCCTCAGAATCTGCGATATGTTTAAATTCATAGATACCGAAAATGAAGCTGTCTGCCTAATGATGTTTCCCCTATCACTCGGAGAAGCAAAAACATGGCTGGACGAACTCAACAAAGGAACTATCGAAACATGAGATGAATTTCAAACTGCTTTCATTAGCCGATTCTTTCCCTCAGCTCTTTTCGACCGATTCCTCAGAGAAATCCGTGCCTTTTCTCAACATGAAAATGAATCTCTAACCGATGCTTGGCTTCGTATGAAGGAAATGCTCAGAAATTGCCATGGTCATAATCTGTCCAAAGGCAATATTATCAAAATCTTTTACCATGGTCTCAACGAAATAACCCAAAAAGTTCTAAATGCCGCAGCTGGTGGTATTTTCCTCTATAAAACACCAAATCAAGCTTATCAGCTTCTTGAAGATAAAGTCTTACTCAAGCTCGACTAGGCTAAAAATCAAAAAACCAAATCATTTCTTAAAAAAATTGTTGCTTTCGCCGCTGAAGATAATAGTAATTCTGACACTGACAAAATTATAGCCAGAATAGATGCCATGACCATAAAAATGGATGCTCAGTACAAAGAACTCTAATCTCGTGCAAAACAACCAACACCCAATCTTGAAGAAGATGACATGCCTATGTCTCGTGAAGAAGAGGCTAAATTCATGCAAACTTTCCGTAAGACTCGTTTTTACAATGATTATCGCGACCGAGACTCGAATCGCGATAATTGACGTTCAAGCAGACGAAATGATTACAACTGAGACAAACACTGATCCAACACTGATGATAAATCCTATGATCTTCAAATATAATTCAAAGATTTCATGAAATCTCAGCAATCAACCAACGCTTTTGTCAAAGATACATTCATGGACCTCAAAACTCAACTCGAAACAG
>BQNB010163784.1:0-14405 GCA_026074375.1 Tanacetum coccineum
TGGCAGTTTTTTGTCTGTTTTTGGTCATTTAAGCTCGTTTTTAGAGGTAAAAGATATGTGTAATTAAGCACTTATCATAACCCCTTGTCTCCTTTCATTTTTTTTTTGAAAAAACTTTGTAAAGCAAAGTTGTTAAGCTCGTGGGGCTTAACAACTTTTTCAATTACAACTTTTTATGAAAAGCTTTAAATAAGCTAAAAATTAGCTTATAAAAACGACAGTTTGCTTAAAAGGGCTTAAAAGCTAAAAAATGCTAAGTCATTTTGGACACCTTGGACAAATAAGCTAGAACTTGGACAAAATAAGCTAGAGGGGATCTAAACTATCCTAAATTAGCAATAAAAAGTTAAAAGCTAAAACTAAATAAGCTGTTAAAAGGGCTTAAGTGACAGAAGTTGAAACAAGCTTAAAGGGGCTAAAAGCTAAACTGTGGCATTTAAATAAGCAAAGAAAATGAGAAATAAGTACTCAAAACTAAATACTCTACTAAAATAAGCTGCTAGGAATCAATTGAGCTTATGGCATAAGCTGAATAAGCCAGAAAAGAAAAATAAGCAGTCCTACTCTAAAGCTTAGCTAAAACAGTCAAAGGGGGACTTCTAGCTTAAAAATAAGCTATCTAAAAAGCTTTTTAAAGGCTGAAACTGAAGGTGCTTATATAAGAGCTTATAGGCTCTCAAAATAAGCCAAGAAATTGGGCTTAAGTACACTACAAGCTTAGGAAAAGGAAGCTTAAAGTCTCCCCTTTGCACCAGGGGAGATTAAAGCTAAAATCAAGGGGCTTATTTGACAGCTTTTTAAAAGCTGTCAAATAAGCTCTAAATAAGAAAATAAGCTTAAACAGATAGAGTACCCTAGCAAATGGATTTGTGCACCAATTTTTGACTTTTAAAAATCATTTTAACTTGCTGAATTTGTAAAGTGAAAAAGGGCTTTTGGATTTTTTAAAACTGCTACTAAAAACACTTGGTGGTTTTTGACTCAAAAGTCAAAAGACCAAGGGGCTTGGTCAGCTTGTTTTAGACACACAAAAACAAACTTTTTTGACACTTAAACTCAAACATACAATGGCTTATTCAAATAAGCCATTGTATACCTTTTTTAGAAATCACAGCTTGAAAAATGATTTAATAAACCTTTGAAAAACAATTTTAAAACTTTAAAACTTATAAAAACAGCTTAAATTAGCTCAAAAACCTAAGCTAAATCTATTTTGAGACTCCAACCCATACCAAAGAGCATTTTTGACCCGTTTTCCTCTTAACCCAAACACCCCCTTAATTTTGAAAAGTGGTTTTAAGAACCTATAAAAGCTAAGTAAACTAAAAATTTTAAAACACTAATGCTACTTAAACTATATTAAACAATAAAAAGAGAGAAAGCAAGACAAATAAGCAATTAGAAATGACAATAAGCTAGGACAGTTAAAGCATTTTTAGACAGTTTTGAGCAAATGGCATAATAATGAAATGAAAAGCACTAACAAGCAAACTTTAGCATAAACTAACACTAATAAGCACAAAAACAGTAGTAAGCTAAGAAAATAAGCCAAATAAGCTTATTTGCTACAGTAAAAAGCAAAGTTTGAAAGAAATTTTACCTTTAATCCTTTGTTCATAAAGGATTCTTTGAAGCCTAAGTAAGCTCTAAATCCTACCCATAGCTTATAATTAAGCTTAAACTAAGCCATAACCCAATAAGCCATCCAAATTTGCTCATTCTTCCATGCTTGTTTCATTCCAACAGTACCTTTGTTCTTTCTTGAATTTCTCTTAACTTTTTGTATATATAAAAAAATGTTTAACAGGTTATGTGAATAGCTTAAACTGAGAGCTTGAAAGATTTTTAGAAACACTTGAAGCTTAGAACACAAATAAATGACTTAACTGAATTTTCATTAAACAAAGGTAAAGTACAATTACATGAAAAGCTTTAAACTTAAAAACACTAAGAATTACTTAAAAACTACACTTAAAAACTACTCCTAGCCACAATGGCTTTACATTCATTTATATAGGAAAAAACGACTAGGTCTTCTTCTTTTTTTTGTCTTCTTGCCTTTGTGCTTCTTTGTAGACACAAGAAGTGTAGTGTGTTTGTTGTGAGAGTGCAAACAGAAATGAATCTTGGCCCTTCATTCACCTTGGTGCTTGTTCGGATCATCAAAACCGTCGATATAGGCTTTGGGAGTTGTGGGATTGCCAACTTGGCAATCTAACAGCTGGGAAAGCTTAGTGGAGGGGGAGGGAAAGGTTTGTCCATGGGGTGGTTTGGGTTGCAGGGTAAAAGAGAGGAGGTAAACCCGTGATTGGTTGGGGTTTGAAAAGGGCGGGAAACAAAAGTTTATAAAGGTTGGGGGTGACAGGGCACAAGTTTGGTAAAATGGCAGCTTTGGTCCTTGATGTTGTTAAGTTTGATTGCATCCAAGGTCCTTGTGTTTAAAACCTTTTGGGGACTTGGCAAAACAAGTCCCCAAGGGTTATAACACCCTTTTCATCACACGTCCTTGGTGGTTATTACTTAAGAGACTTGGCAGTTTTGCCCCTTGTAATATAACTTTGGCATATTGGCAGTTTGGCCCTTCTCTTCTTTTCCTCTTAATTTCTTTTATAAATATAAGTTTAGGGATTTACAAGTCTAGTCCCTAAACTTATATTTCTTGACTTTTGGCTTCGGGGTTGACTTGGGTTGACTTTTTCAGGCTTGGGCTTGGACTTTGACTTTGTCTTTTCCTTGCTTTTCCATTCCGAGTCCGGTTTTGTCGTTTTGGCTTCGTTTTTCGTCTTTTTCTTAATTATCCGTTCCTGCACAATACAATTAGCAAAACAAGCATATATTTGGCATTTTAAGTCCGTTTTTGGTTATTTTAGCTTGTTTTTAAAGGTAAAAGGTATGTGTAATTAAACACATACCAGGGGGTTTTCAGCCTGAGAGACTGGCATGAGTTTGGGTTTACCTAGACTGAGATAGCGCTAATAACATACACAAATTTGATAGATAGAAGATAGAGAAGCGGTCAAGCCTTATGTAAGGAAAACGTATTAACCATGTTTAATCAAATATAATGCTGGTTTTAGTTTATAAGTTCAATGATTGTCCTGTCTCGATGTTGATATATCATTCCTAAACTTAGGCGGTACTTCTTCCTAAGACATAGACTTGGCAATTTTGTCACAATTAACCAAATCTACATAAACCTCTTCACGGTTGCTTATAATCTATCTTAGGAGACAATAATGGTGATCTTATCGAATCCTAGCTCAAGGAGACTTTACTAACTTACTGTTTAATGGCTCTTTATATACTAGAGTCCACTTGTTCAAATATTTACTCAAGGAATCAAAACGTCACTTGTTGATCTTAAGTCACCTGCTAGTCAAAATTGTTCACCAAACTAGAAGTAAAGACAGCATGTTACTTGTGATCCTATTGCTCTAGATATATAAATCGCAATATGGAGAGCTATCCTAGTATCTAGTCCACTTGGTCCGCTTTCTAGACCCAGTTGAATGATAGGTCGCATACTTAAGCACATAAGCGAGTATAAATTGATAAACATAAGACAACACACAATTTACAAGAAGCAATCAAAATAAACATAAACCAAACATTAAATTATCATAATCATATAGCCATTGTAAAGAATACAAGTTTGATAGACGAACGATTAAGGTAACCTAACCAAGTTAATGAATGATACCAACAATCGAACGTATATTCAGAGTATAAGAATTTACAAGGGTTTCCAATGGATTGAAGGGCGTTGCAGGACCTTTGTTTCTCCTCTTTTCTTCTAAAAATCAAATCTGGTGGTTACTGCCTTTCTCTCAGTCTTCGGTATATAAATATTGCACACTAAATTCGTATTTAGGGTTCGGTATTTATAGCCTCTGGAATCTGGTCGATACGCCGCATTGATGTGGTTTAATACAATGTATTGGAGTTTTCTTGGAGTGGGGACCACGATTATAATATTACAGAATATTCTAATACTTGATCTTCGATACAGCGTATGGGGTCTTCTTTATACGGCGTATTGGTCTTTATGTCTTTGTGGTTTCTTGTGAAGTTCAAGCGCAGTTACGCCGTATCTTCCTTGATGGATATGGCGTATTGATTGTCAGAACAACAGATTCTTTATTTTTTTGTTTAAGCTCTAAAGTGCGTGCCTTTTAGTTAAACTTCACCAATTGCTTGATGTTTACTGCAAATAACTAATATAAACAATTTAGTACCAATTCATGCATAACAAATATAAAACGAGCAATTTAGCTGGGATAAATGATGCTATAAAATAGACATTATTTGATGTCATCAAATATCCCCCCACTTGAATCCTACTTGTCCTCAAGTAGACTTTAGAAAACTTATGAAAATGTATCCTCAACCAAGGTTTAAGATTTTATCTTTTAAGCAATTTTTTGATTAATTACTAGCACACAACCAAACACCTCACGAAGTAGGAAAATGAAAACACTCAAATCACTCAACTAATCAATGTGGTAATATGTAACTAATTCGCTCAATTGCTCGGTCGTGAGAAGTATTCTATAATAAGTTTGGCAATGATACACATCTCCACCACTAAAGCTAAGGAGTAACAAGTTTAAAAAAGGTAAATTAGGTTAAGGTATAAGGGTTGATCATTCTTTCCAATCTCTATCGATACCAATATTCCAGAAAAGGTGACAAAACCACACATACACATCCATAACGATGGATGAGACATATGTGATTGCTCAATCCTTAACTCGAATAAGCTAAAGAATAGAATTAGTAATCTTCACCAATAGTAGTAAACCAACAAGGCTGACAAAATCACATATACACATCCATAACGATGGAATAGACATACATGATTGCTCATATCCCCATTCAAGTAAAACCAAAGATTAGGATGAAGAACAATATAGGGTATGTAATCATCTAATCCTTTACCAACATTAATACACCAACTAGGGCAGAAACAATTACACATACACATCCATAACGATGGAATAGACACATGTGATCGCTCGAATCTTCATTCGAGCAAACCAAAGGTTATGGAATATGTATGGGAAATACATAATTGTTGTTAAATTAAAAGAATGAAACACATAAATTAAATCCAAACAAATAAGGAACAATGTTGCTATTTACTTTTCCGACCATCCCCATGAAAAAGACATAAAATCATAGACATAAATGTCTTGATCATAGATCAACAAAAACAACCTTAGTTGGCGTTCCCGTAATGGTCAACTCCCAATCATCCATAATATACATACTATAGAACATTAGTGGCGATTTCTACCACTTTATACATGAAAATATATAATTGGTTTATAATTGCCACCAACTAGAAATAATATACAACATAAATTCACATCGTTGGTTTATAACACGTACCAACGAATAATCGATCCTTCAAATAATAATATCGGTTAAGCTTAGACGTACCAATTATCACACAAACCTCACTCTTTTTCTCTTAATCTTTTTTTTTTATTTTTCTGTTTTTTGATTTTCTTTTGCTAACTAATATTGAAAAACTAATCTAATGTGTAGAATTTCACCATCTCATGAATACGATAAATCTGGATTCTATTTTCGATCATAACAATGAAAGTAGTAAAAATACACGAGCGAACTACTTCTTTTACATTCCCAATTGCATTGTGCAATTTTCCGACCTAACCATGGATAGAAAATCAACACCATTGCATTGTGCAATTTCCCGACCACATCAAAGATAGAAAATAAACACACGACATATGAAATATAATACTTTACATAAAAGCAACTAGCAACTCATTAAGGATTTAATCTAATAGGGTAGGCTAAGGTGTAACGAAACAAAATTTGGTGTAAGGAATGGCTACAGGTTTTTCTAGGGGTATCTTACTCTAAAAATGAGAGTAAACAAAAGGGTTTATACTGGGGTTAACTAACCAGTGTAGTTAGTTAATATCACAATATAGGCTTTTTGGTGTAATCCTAGAAATTTACCAGTTTAAAAATGTCACTCCATCTATTAAAAATAGTGCTTATTATTGTGGTCTCGAAAAGATATGCCAAGCCAAGTTCTAAAGTATACAACAGTCACCGGCACACTTATATTTTTGTGGAATTTTGGTAACCATGGGGAAACATATAAGGCTAAATTCTTACAATATCTAACAAGGGTTATGTGTGCGGGTCATATAACTAATAATTTCATAAAAAATACGCTAATTTTTTTTAATTTTGATATAAATTAAGCATATTAATTGTAAAAATATGGACAAGTAAGAATTCTAATTCTTCTCCTCCCACTTGAGATATACAATGACCTCGTTGTATATATATAACGTTAAAAACAGGAAATTACAAAATTAGAACGAGAAACTCCCCTAGGATTTGCTCGGTATGATCCTCCATGTTGCGTTTATGAGTAAGAATGTGTGTTGTAAATGCGTCTGGATACCAGCATGACTACAACACACATAGAATTTCAAAATATAAGCATTCCTCCAAATTCATATTTTCGTTCAGTAAGGTCCCTGTATAAATCATAAGAAAACAATTGCAAATTATATCTCCATGTATTCATTTGGTTAGGAATCGAAATAAAAATATAAAACGATATAGGAAGTCAATACGCCGTATCCATAAACCAAGATACGTCATATTGAGACCTGTAAAAAGTATCTGAAGTATGGGTCAGTCGCCTAATACGCTGTATTCATTTAATGAATACGCCTTATAGACTGAACTGACAATAAAGTTTTAAAAAACTAAAAAATAAAGACTGGATAACGTCTAAAAAGTCAATACGTTGTATTCATTGAGGTTAGATACACCATATAGACAGTCTGGGAAGACAGACTCTGTAAAAAATTAAAATACATTTCGGGTAGTCTCCCGGCAAACACTTTTGTTTACAGATGAGTCTTTAAGTTAGACTTGCTTCCAGCTTTAGTCCCATCCTTATATAACAACTTAGGGTTGAACGGGATGCCAAATGGCACATACAAATTTTTAATAAGATTCATCAGCATCCCGTTGTTAAGATAATTCCAAGTCATGATATTAATACTTAATTCCTTGATAAAAGTTTCAGCAGTGAAAAATTTACTAATTTCATCATGAATTGTTTCAAAAAGTTTATTTGACCCTCGTGTATACATACCAACATCCATACTTATTGCATTAGGTAATGGTTCGATAGATATATCCCCTAAAGACTGTTTGATATCGATTTTAACATCATTGTTCGTATCCAATTTTGAATCATGGATAGAAATTATGTTAAAATGAAATAGATCATTATAGGATATAACATTGCATTCCTCATCGTCATTTTTTGACAACGATGTTTTATTCTTCAAATTAATTTCATGATATGCAGGGGACTTACTGTGGGTTCAGACGAAAACTCTAATTCAGATGTTAACACGTCATTATAGACTATCGTTGGAATTCCGTTTCAAAAAATCTTAGGTAGTGAACGTCTTCATCATACCAGATCTTACCATACGTAGCAGTTTTCCAATTATACCCCTTACCATTCTTGAGAGCTCTCTTAGTTTCATGTTGAACATATTCCTCCATGGTAATGTTAGGATCGTCCATTTCCTATAATAAATTGGCTAGGAAAGAAAAAGGTCAAATAGACTAATATGTCGTATTCAGCGAACTGAATACGCCGTATCAATGTTTGGAGTCGAATACGCTGTATTGATTTAGAAAATTTATACGGTGTATCTAAGAAGTTAAATACGCCATATTTAGTATTTGACTCAGAAAATTACAATAGACTGTAATTATGCAGAAAAACACATAAGCACACAATAGGCAAAATATACAATGCAGAAATCAAACACAAAAACAAACACACAAATATGCAAATTAATCTAAACTAAACTAAATCTAAACTAAAACACTAATAAATAAGAATTAAACAACTTCACTCCCTGGCAGCGGTGCCAAAAACATGATGTGTGCGTAGGTATTATTTGTTATCATGTTTTACTATTTATATTTTGTTGACTATACTTAGAACAACACTAACGGGCAGTGTACCTGATCAGTTGTAAATTTGTTGGTAAGTAAGGTGTCGATCACTAAGAGCGAGAACGTTAATACTTAATTATCAGTATTTAAATTATCTAAGTTAGTCCTAAGTTATACCTAAGTTAAACTTAAACTAATGGTAAAAAGGGGGTTTTCAGCCTGAGAGACTGGCACGAGTTTAGGTTTACCTAGACTGAGATTGGACGAATAACACACACAAATTTGATAGATAGAAGATAGAGAAGCGGTCAAGCCTTATGTAAGGAAAACGTATTAGCCATGTTTAATCAAATATAATGTTGGTTTAAGTTTATAAGTGCAATGATTGTCCTGTCTCATTGTTGATATATCATTCCTAGACTTAGGCGGTACTTTTCCTAAGACCTAGACTTGGAAATTCTATTACAATTAACCAAATCCACATAAACCTCTTCGCGGTTGCTTATAATCTATCTTAGGAGACAATAATGGTGATCTTTTCGAATCCTAGCTCAAGTAGTCCACTTGTCCAAATCTTTACTCAAGGAATCAGAACATCACTTGTTGATCCTAGGTCATCTGCTAGTCCAACTTGTTCACTAAACCAAAAGTAAAGACAACACGTTACTTGTGATCCTATTGCTATAGATATATAAATCGCAATATGGTGATCTATCCTAGTATCTAGTCCACTTGGTCCGCTTTATACTAAGAAATACAACACTTGGTGATCTATCCTAGTATCTAGTCCACTCGGACCAAGTATTGTATTTCTTAGTATAATCTACTAAATTGTGAGGTAAATCTTATCCTTTGATGCATACTTATTTTATGAAAGTGCCGATAATTTAGTAACTCTAGAACTTGCACTTGATCATCATTTAATAGAACGCAGTGAGGTTAATTTATAGACAATTTTGTATGATAAGAGGTAAAATAATCCTCATATGATCCCGCTATTCTGCAACACTTGCTTTTAGTGCTAAAAACTCCCAAGTACAATATGCTCAATGCCTAAGTTATGTGCCAACCTTAGTTACCGTTATTGTAACCATTTGAAGTCAAAAAAGAAAAAAAGAAAGAAATTAATATATATTGTTATAAGGCTTTGGTTTGGCACATGATATCATTATATTTCCCATGTTCACCTACATCATATTCCCACAGTATGCCTATTTGAGATTTTGTCCGGTGCTCACGCCCCATCGGTTATGTTTGTTCAAGCATATGGCAGCTATCTAGATTATGTATCTGCAAATTGAGTGATCTCATAAATAAAACCCTTATACGAGTGACTTGTGTGAAAAAAAAATATACCGATTATGTGAGGTGCTTATGTTATATGTCTATGCCTGAAAAGCTGTAAACTGGATAAACACTTGTGAAAAATAAAAATTGATTTTTCTCCACGTCCACGATAAATGAATCTTGTTTTCTCGCTTTGATAGCTTGAGAGAAAGCAATAGCTAAGTGTGGAGGGATTTGATCACGCCTTAATTATACATATTTTTGGTGGCGTTATTGTATATATTGTTAGCATTTCTCATGAACTTTTGATACTTAATAGCATAAAATATGTGCATGTTCAATTGAATATATCCCGAGCATAAAGTGTTAAAAATACAAGTGTTTATATCATATGGAAGTAAAGCTAAAAGGAGATAAAGAAATAAAGTCCAAGAAACAAGGAAGTACGCCGCATAAACATATATGTGCGCCGCACTTCTACCAGAAGGAAATGAACCAGTCAAATCCAATATGTGTCGGACTCTCTAAAATGTGCGACGTACTTATCTCAATCATTTATAAAACTTTGCCGCCAAGCATTAAAGTACGCCACACAAACTATTTTGTGCGTCGCACTTTCACACCTGAACCACCTATAAATAGAGACCATTACCTGTAACACCCCCAAAAATATGACAACGCAGCGGAATACCACTTGGGGTGCTACTTCATAATACACAGCGCTAGATACAAGAGAACGACCTCTAAATGTGTCGTTTGTAAAACAATCTCGTTGATTTTCTGAAATCAAAATAATAGTTGTCCCATAATTGCATCACAATGAAAAGCTTGAAAGCGACACAACGAGATTTGATCATTTGTAGAAATCCAATTATGAAATCTTGTCAATTTAGACTCCAATGCACATCAGATAATCCAAGCATCTAATTCACCTGAGAAAAACATGCTTAAAAACGTCAACATAAAGTTGGTGAGTTCATAGGTTAGTTTAGATATGAATAATAATAACCCAAAGGTTTCCAAAGTATATATGACCATTCAATTCCTTAAATGTCCTTTCAAAATATATATATGATTTCTAAAATCAACAGTTGCAAAACATGCCAGACCATTTAAATCAACTAGGTAGGAACGTTACCCCCGATCCATTTCAACAACTAGGTAGGAACGTTACCCCCGATCCATTTCACTTACGCACCTAAAAGTCTACCAGCTGGAGCTTATACTTAGGCCTGGATCACAATACTGGGTAGGCGTACCCCTCCGATCCCAAATCACTATTATTGAGTAGGCGTACTCCCCGATCCCAAATCAATAACACTTGACATGTCAATATAGAACATGCAAGTAAACCACATTCAACATGCAACAATAAGTCATATAGCAGACACATAATGTCCACATGAAAGCAAAACACCTAATCACAGCAATTCAAAACATTTAGCATCATTTCCATCCCAATGTAAAAACATTTAAAAGTGGGACTATGAAACTCACAATATCCTTTAAAAACAATCACATTGTTATAAGATAACCCAGTAAGTAAAGAGTTTGTAGACAAGCATGTATTTCCCCCTCGCGGGTTTATAAACATTCAAAAGATTGAAAAGCGAGGTTATGAACTCACATTGATGATGAGGAACGATTGATAGATAGGCATTGGTATGTGCTTAAATACACATACCTTTTACCTTTAAAAACGAGCTAAAATATCCAAAAACGGACTTAAAATGCCAAATAGAATGCGTTTACGTTCAAAAAGTAAACCCAGTATTGTATCTCCTCGCGAGATATATAAATGAGTATGTAAACCAAACAGGTAATCAACCATGTAAATGCGTTTGTAAACATGTATGCAGCATTGTAAAAGAGCACGAACGAGTTTAAATCTAACACGTAATTGAATTGTAACAAGCATGTTCCAACCTACCAAAATATATGTAAATACTACAAATACATGTAAAACTGGGCCTATGAACTCACCTTGATGTTGAAGACGATTGGATAGTAGGCAACTAATTCACAATAAGAAACGGAAGACGAAGCGCCTGACCGGAAAAGCAACTTTAACTTAACGGCTAAGTCCCACAAGCCTAGGATAGCTGAGTTTGGGTTTCCCGGATGAATTGTTATGTCAAAAACCGCGGACGCGATGATAAAGATTTAAATTAACATTGAAATGGTTTGGTGGTTGGTTAAATAAATAAATTTAGAATATTCCCAAAATGTGTAATATATATACTTTATATATTACATATGAAAAATAACCCTTATATGCTTCATACTGTGTGTTATATCATAAGGACAATTAATTCAAAGATTAGTGAAAAGTATATAATACCTCGCATGTATTATATAATAAGTGTGGATAATTAATTAATCCAAATAGTTTGACAATCAATTTAATTAGTAACGGACTTTGAATAAAAGTAGACAAATGTCTTAATGTTATAAATTAAGCAACCGATGTTTGTAACCGTTCATAACCATTATAAAATATAAATTAATATTTTATAAATTATGTTTCGTTTCTTTGACAAGTCGTATCTAAAACAGTCGTCTTAATGTAAAAGTATAGTTTTCGTCCGTTGTCAGGTTATTGTATAGTTATATTTTAATATCTTTTAAAATATAACTTTAGTCTCTTTATCGGTTTATAACATAATATAAACTTTTTGTAAAACATTACTAAATATAAAAGTTATGTACACTTTGCCATGAAATTCCCGTATATATATCGTTTTCCATTTCCGTAAAACTCGTCATTTTCCTTTAAATCAATATACATATATATTGTGATTTTCTGCGTTTCCACTATCTCAAACGTCCGCGTTTCCTAGATATAACATATATATATATCGTTATATCTAATTTAAGTCAATTAATAAATATTATATTTATTTAACCGATTATAACCACCAATAAATATTTGTCCGGTTTTAATATTTATAAAAACCTTTCGTTATTTTCATTTGTTGTTTTGATGTATATAAACCAAACGAAACCTTATGTCGTGATTCTGCTATTCCGAGCGCTCCCTACGGTTTTTCTGCTAAACCAAACAAACAAACCCATTTGTTGTCATCTCTAAACCCACATGCACCCTATGTCATTTTCTGTTCCATCCAAACGTGCCCTAGTCGTTTATAATTACAACCAAACGCGTCCTTGTGGGGAGTTGGCTGCCAAACGCACCCTTGTGCAACTAACCACAACCAAACGAACACCTTTTGCTGATATAACCTTAACCCGACCCAACCCACAATCAAACACCCCTAGCTGCTAAACCCAACCCGACAGCCCAACCCCCCGGCTGCCTACCCGACTCCAACGCACCCTCGCCGGGTTTATACCCGGCTGTTACCACAAACCAACCCCGACGCAGCGAACCCACAACCCGAACACCCCCTCCCCCCCTTGCGGCTTCCTGTCCGAACAAACAAACACCCCCTTGCGGGGTTTTACAACATCAAACGCACCCTTGTTGTGGTGTTAACCACAAAACCAAACGCCCCGTGGTACTAGTCTCGTGCTACCCCAACACACCCCCATGGCTGCGAAAATCACCAACGCCCCCTTCGTTGGCTGTCACAGCCAAACACACCCGCGTCGGGTGGCTTCAACCCGAAACAAAACGCACCCCTCGCGGTGCTGGTTTACAAACCTCAACGCACCCTTGTTCCTGGTTTTGAGGCCAAAACGAAACACACCCTTTTGGTGTTTATAGAAAACCAAACGCACCTTCTGGTGCCGTTACAACGAAACCAAACGCACCTTTTTGTTGTTTTACAACTCAAAACGCACCCTTGTTGGTGGTTATAAAACCACGCGCACCCTTGGGAGGTGGCGGTTGTGGTGGTGGTTTCGGTGGAGATGGAGTGACGGGGTGATGATACGATGATGATGGTGATGATGGTGTAAGTGTGGAGGTGGTGTCACAGTGGGGAGTGGGGAGGCAGCGGCGGTCGAGTGGTGGTGGTGACGGCGCGTGACCGAGAGTGAAATAGCGGGTTGGATAGATCGGCAGTGATTATGGGGATCGGGTAGATCGAGCTTTGAGGAGTATTTTTGGTCTTCGCCGGAATACTCGCCGGAAAACTTTTCCGGCGGCGGCAGCATGGTGGCCGGCGGCGGCTGGTGGCTGCCGGAATTCATGAGGGAGAGAGAGATTAGTGATGAGTATGTGTGTGTGTATAAGAGATGGAAATGATAATAAAATTATAAAAACTTTTTATTTATATTAAAACTTTATAATAAATGTGGCAAGTCTCAAATAGTGTAGGGTTTATTGTGTAACTTTTTAGTATACTTTTTGATAGAAGCGGTTCGGGACTCATTTGAGCGACTTAACGGATGATTCAACGCACGAAACTTGCGCCATTGTTTTTCGAATCATTTTTCTGATAAAAATGAGTATTCACTTGATAATATTTCATAAATATTTTATAACATTTAATAAAATATTTGTTATTTATTTTGTGAACCGGTTACGCGTTGTCTGAAATAAAAATGGATTTTTACTCGAATATTCGCGTCTTCAATAAACGTTACTAAATAAAATGTTAAATAATTTATTAAATATTCTCATTTAATAAAACGTGATAATTAAATGTAATTTAATTATTTTTGTGTTTCTAAAATCTTGCGGGGGCATTTCAGTCACCTTCTGACTGTTTCCGGGTCTCGGTCAAAACTAAAAAGTTGTCAGGAATGTCGTTTTACATCAAATTGCTTTAGAGTCCGAATAATGAAAACGTGCTTTAGATGGTCATTCTTATAAGTCAAGCCAGATCCTAAAAGTCAACGATTGAAATCGTCATTCAAAGATTCGAAAATTCTCGGATGTTACAGTACCTACCCCTTAAAGAATCTCGTCCCGAGATTAAATTTGTGTTATCCGATTGTGTGACCAAAGAAAGACTTAAGGTTAAATAAACTCGTCCTAAACAAGACGTTGATAACTTTATTCAGCAAAATTCGGTGTTTCTATACTTCTCCCAAAAATTTTGGTTAGGTTTGTCCAGGATATTTAATCCATCAATATGGGTACCTCAAAATATTTCATTACAGATCTTATGACTGGTATAACCGCCTTATAGGGAAAGTCTCATTATAGTGAAAACTTCGAGAAGAAGGTGTAG